>JAWWES010000239.1:0-19288 GCA_035583135.1 Lophotriccus pileatus | reverse complement strand
AAGAACCTTTGGAGAAAAAAATATCCCAGGAAGGTTTAAGAAAGGAATTTACAATTTACTCGTATAAATAAGTATAAAATATAAATATATGTACTAGAAAATATATAAATATATTATTATATGCAATATTTATATAATATATAAATATATTCAATATAGTAAATAAATATCTATTATATGCAATATATTATAAATGTATGTGGATGTTTGTGTGGATGCACAAAGACCCCCAACAAACCCCCAAGTCACCAGCCTGGAGGAGGTTTTGAGTCAAACACAAGTTTTGGGTTGGACTCAAGGAAATCTGAGGGAGTTGAAAGAGGACACAAGAGGACACAGGCGGTTTGAGGCACGAGGGGGTGGCACTGGATGAGCTGGGAGGTCCCTTCCCAACCCAAACCACCCTGGGATTCTGTGACACCTTTCAGGCACTTGCTCTGAGAAGAGGCTCAAACTCTGCTCAGCACGTTCATTTTGTGCATTATTGACCCAAATCTGGGCTCCAGGAGGGCGTTCAAGGAGCGGTTGGATACCCTGGGAAGCTGCTGGCCAAGCCCTGCCCAGGCTCAATGGGTTCCTGCCCTATCTATCACTTCCAAGCTATTTAAAACCTCCTCTCTGAAACACGCCCTATTGTACTGCTGAATAATTAATATCGTTCCTTTAATAAAGAATTCCTACGTGTTAATTCGAGATATTCAAATCGAAAGCATCTTCAAATGGAGAGGCTTAATCCTCCCGTGGTGTAAATGAGGCTGATTCCTTTCAAGCCAACGAAGTTAAGCCAATTTACAGCAGCTCAGGATCAATCCTGGACGCCCCCAAGGCTTAATTAACTCTGTGTACCTTTTCTATCACATAATGCTCTCAGCTGAATTCATGTTCGAGCTGTTATCACCTGTGAGATGTGCAGCCTGGATTACTCAGAGCTGCAGGAACAGGAGATTATTCTATTTATATTCTTGGCATGGCCTGCCTGACATAGGCTGAGCTTCCCTAGCGAGGAGCAGCAACAATTATTGCATTTGTGCATAAATAAGCCAGAAAAGGAAAAAAAGAAAAAGCAACAAACATATTATTGAGGAGCAAGCCTGGCCACAGGCAGAGCTGGTGGAAAGAATTCCATTCTCAGCTTGCAGACACAGCTCAGAAATGGGAAGGAGAAAAGTGTCTTCACCCAAAAAGCCTTTCCTGTTGGAAGCATCTCATTTTCAGCTGGGGGATGGGGGCAAAAGCAACAGCAAGTGTAATTCTACTGCAGTTTTTACCCAGGATTAGGGGGTGGGGTTGGGGGAGATAATTATTGAAAAGGTCATCAGGGCATTTCTCCAGAACCTGGGTGTCCCCACAGTGTCGCCACTGCCTGCTCACGGCTCTGGGAGGAACATCTGTACTGTTTTGAAAGGTTTTTAATCTTTATTGCTCCCATCTTTGGTCTATTCCAGGATATTGTCTCCTAACAAAGTACAAAAGCACCGTGTCCTCGTGGGGTTGGCCCATTAAATTTTCATGTGCAGCTCCTGGAGACAGATTTATAAACTAATTAAGTCCTAACAATCTCCTAAGCACTGCCTGTGTGTGAAGAGGCTCGGATCAACCGAGTTATTCCAAAGGAACCCACACCTTGGAAACATTCTTTTCCTTCCTCTGTTCCTGTGAGAGAGATTTTTAACTGCACCCACGTGGAGAAGAAATTTCCCACTACTACACCCAGAGAGGCCCAGGGGACTCAGGGAGTTATTCCCCTCCTGTGTTTTAATGTGTGGGCAAATACAGAGGGTATTATATGCAAACATCCCCCCCCCAAGTCATTAAATTACTTGATTTGGGGGGAAAAAAGAAACCTTGGAAACGTTATTTCCCTCCTCTTTTCCCATCTGCACTTTTCATCCTGCCTCTGATCCAGCCCCAACCAAGCTGCTCAAGCCAGAAGTGCCACTTCCCCCTCCAGAACTGGGATGTTCCGAAGCCTGGAGAGAGCTGGGGACAAAGGGCAGCTCCAGCTGTTTTTAATCCTGGTTCTGTTTTATTCCCAGAGCAGGGACACCCAGGATTCAGTTCCTTGTTGCCCGTTTGCTCCTTGTCTCACACGTGTTTTCTGCCCCCTTCGCCGCTTCCATTCGCTCCTTCCTTCTGAAAATTCCATAGCAACCCGGAATTTAAGGAGCTGTTGCTCCTCCTGCAGTTTTCAGTGTAAACAGCCATTAAAACAAAAGTTTCAAGCCACAATTAACCGATGAGCAAACACCTCACACTCAGCTTTCGCAGTTGTTTTTCCCCAGCAGAGCAGACTGTGGAAACCAGGGTTTTGTGATTCCCTGTTGCAGGTTTTGATGGTTTATGAGCAGTTTTCAAATGGGAGGAGATGCTTCCTCTGGAGAATTTCATTCTGGCTGTCACTGCTGCCTGTGGATTCTGGAAACTTCTGAGCCTCCCACATTTGAAAATGGGTTAAATTCTTCCCAAAGCTTCACTGGAGTGACCCAGTGGACCCTTGGGATGGACAACGTTACCAGGTTATTTAGATTTGTAACGATTTGACCGAAATCTGTCTTTCTGCAGCCAGTTCCTGCCAATATGAACACACAGCAGTGAATCTTCAGGGCTGCAAAGAAGCCCTGTTGTAAATACAGGCTGTCCTTGCAACTCTCTCCAAGTTGGAAGAGCTCAAGGAACATCTCCCCTATAGAAAAAAGGTTTAAATATCCCTTCTAAAAATCAAACTGAGCTGCAACACCCCAGTCAGGGGCTGTCTGAGAGAGTTTCCCTGGGGATAAAGCTGGAATTATGCTGTACCCACCCACCTGGAAAAGCAACCGGCTCACACGTGTGAACCTTCGCCAGGCTTGACCCAGTGAAATATTGGCAAGTCCAGGCCCACTGGAATAAATCCACTTGTGCCCTGCTCCTGCTGCCAAAGGGGAGATCCAGCAAAGCAGGAGCTGGGCTCAGAGCTGCTCTGCTGGGCCTGGCTCACCCAGAACACATCAAAGCCCAGCCTAAAGCCCGCCCTGAGATTGATGGGCTTCTATTACTGCTCCCCACTCAGTCATACATAACCCATCGTTGGGGTAATAACTTCCATGTTTTCCTGCTTCCCAGGCCTCTGGAGTTTGATGTATGGAGTGTTTAATGCACAGCCCCATCAAATGCAAGCCATTCATTTTCATTAAGGCAAGATCCATGTGAAGAGCTGCAGGACACGTTCTGACACCTTTAATCTTTGGGATCAGTCACTCCCAAACTCCTCCCCTCGTTGGGAGGGGGATCCTTCACCATGGCAAGGGCTTCCCTTTTCTTTTTTCCCCCTCCTATCTCTCTGGTTTTCTCCCCCACTTCTTTTCCCTCGTGGTATTTGAGTATTTATTGGTATTTATTTCCATGGGGTTTGAGGGGACAGGTCTCTCTCTTGAGAGGCTCTCAGGAATTCCCTCACCCAGCCCATTCTATCCATTTATGAAGCTCCCCTGAAACTGGTTTTATTTTTCCTGTGACAGTTTCAGAGCCTGTTTCCCTGTGCATGTTGAGGTTTCTTTAGTGTTTTACACTTCTCACCCCATTTAAACCTGTTCACTGAACACCAAAGGTGACACTTCCCCCTGCATTTAGCAGGGAGGGACATAGTGGGAATTCCACAGAAAAAGCCTTGCCCAGCTCCCATTAATTTTTATATATCTGGGCTGAATAGAATCCAATGGATTTTCTCCTCTCTGCCTTATTTTGGCATCAACAGCATCTCATGGCAACACTTTGTTTTGAACCACCCACTCAGCAGTTCCTTGGACAATCTGCAGGACAGGAGAGACTGGGAAGAGCCTTTCCCTGTTTTCATTTCATACCAGGTGCCCCCTCAAATTATTCCCTTTGAGAGGTTAAAGACTCTTCACTGGTTTATTTCCAGAGCTCTGGTAAATCAGGACAAGAAGAGAACCTATCAGAAATCTGATTCAATTGAAATGAGGCTTGAGACTGGCTTAAGTTCCAAATGAAGCCTCTGTAAAGCTGAAATTGGTCCAGCACAGAGAACCAGCCCCACTTCTGCTCTGATCATTAGTCTGAGCTGCATCACCGTGGGGACAACTGAGAGACAGACTCATTTTCTTCAAGGAAAGGCCTTCTCAGGTAAAACATTTAGCACAGGGACAGCACAAGGCCAGGAGGGGCTCAGATTCCACTCCCTCAACACAAGGGAGCGAGGCTGCTAAATTTAGGGAGGGTTTCTGGATTTATATCGACAGAACAGCCCAGAATTTGTCCCAAAGCATCTGAGATCCAAACAGCTGAGATGATGATACAACATCTGCCCTCTTTCCCCAAAACCTCCCCTTGCCATTTAAAGCCAATAAGTGGAAATAATGCACAACAATAATATTTAATTGCTGGGCACTTGCTCATTGTAAATCTGTTTGGATAATAATTTCCCATTCCTCCAGGTGATACATTCCTTTTAGTGGAGTTTCCAAGTTCAGATTCTTTTTTAGGGTGGAGAGCTTTGCTTCTTGACCTCCACCAAAGTCATTTCCCACTCCTGAAACGTGGCCCACAGATCAGGCATTTTGCAAGAAAAAAAACTGGCTATAAACAGGTATTTGTGTTTTCTGCTCTCAGCCCGCCCAGGAAACACAGGGATTTCACAGCAGATGGGCAACCAAACTCATCCTGAACCCCCAAAAGCCATTTGGAGCAAACATGAGGGATTGAAAGCACAGCAATCGAGGCAGTTCTAAATCATCCTCTCCTCTCACCCACTGCAGTTTTAAGCCATCTTATTAGGAAAGGGTCTTAAAGGCTTTTGGGTTTGGGGGCAGGGTGGTTTAAATGTTATTTTTTATTCTTTGGGGGGCCATGGGGGAGGAATTTTGAGCTTGGTTTTTTCACCTGCACCTTTATCCCCCCACCCCTAATTAACATCCCAAATTTATGATATTAGAAGACCTGGGAAATTGCTCACAGAGCACTCACTTCTATTTTTTTCCCCCTCTCTCTGCTAATCCTCAAAAGTCTTCCAATATTTCTATTTTTTCCAGCAGCAGGCTGAATCCATTAGCAAACTCTGAGACCAGAGCTTGAAAACCCCCTGAATTTGCTCATCTGGGCAATTTTCCCTCCTTTTTCCTCCTGTCCCTTCCCACGACTAATTTAATCAACGTCTCCCACATCTCCTGTATTTACCATAAGCTCTCCTACTTTAAGCTAAAGACCTCCCCCGAAAAAAAAGACACCAAATCGTGGCATTACATTAATCAGAAATAAAGCTTATTTAAGCCCAAATACTTATGATTTAAATGCTAATGAGGGGTGACAGTTGTGGAGTGGCAGAATGGGAACAGGAGCACGGAGGGAACCAGTGCTGGACTGGGAGCCCTTTAGTGCCCTGTAATTAGCTCTCAAAAAGGATCTTTGCTATAATTTAACTGCCAATATCCCTCAGAAAGGGACTGAAATCAAATCCTCCACTGTGGAGATTTATCCTGTGAGTTTAGCCTGTTGTTAATCACTATCAATTGAGCCTTATTTTATTTTCCACAGGTGGGATCTGACAGTCCCCAACAAGTGAATTCTACACACTAAAAGCTGTGAGCATTTTTAAGATATTAATTAAAGGCCAAGCTTTGAAAAATAAGGAATTTAAAATAAATAAATAAATAAAATATTCTGCAAATGGCTCTTTACAAACAAAACCTCCCGTTTCGAAGGAGAATCCAGAATGGGAATTGTGGGAATCACAGAATCATGGAATCATTTAGGCTGGAAAAGACCCCCCAAAATCAGGGAGTCCCACCCTGACTGTCCACTCCCATTCAGGGAAGCTCTTCAGTGAGCCTGAGGTGGATGAACATTTTCCTGCCTCTGAGGCTGTACTTTAGGGAATAATTTATTGCAGAGAAAAAAAAAATTAAAAAAATAATTTAACAATAAAAAATTAACCAAAAAAAATAATAAAAAAAGACACACTGTGGGGATTTTATATCCAGTGCTGAGAGGGGAAAATCTGAGCTGAAGTTCCTCAAATCCTGAGCTGCCCAGTGCAGGATGGTGTTTAATTAAAATAAACAGCCCTTGGGCTGCTCTGACCCTGGCAGGCAATAACACTATCAAAAAAAATTATAATTACATTCTTAAAACCTGAAAGAGTATTTTAAACCGAGGGCTCCAATCCTCTGACCTTCTCCCTGACCTCCCTCTTCCATTCTCTGGAGCATCTCCCCTCTGCCCTGTCCTTTAGCGCTGCTCTTAAACGTTTATGTCACCTGGAGCCAAAGCCAAGCCCTGCAGCTGGAAAAGCGCTGGGAACTCCCATAAAAGGTGGAACAGCCTCTAATTGATGAGGTAACGATGGTGTTGTGGCAAAAGGCGGACAAGAAGTGCCGGTGTGAGGAGGAAAGGCAGCAGAGCTCCGGGAGGTTCCAGCCCTGCCGCTCCCGAGGCTCTCCCGGCCCGGGTCCCTCTCGCTGCTCATCCCTGGAGTTCGGCAAGTCCGAAATACACGACCAGGAGTGATCCTTCAGCTTAACCGGCAATCCATCAGCTCTTCATCTCCCCTGCAATCCTTTTAGGCCGTCAAAGCCCGGGATTGATGGAATGGGACGCGTGTCAATTGGCTTGTGCGTTACCCTGATAAAACAGCCCCGTTTAAAGGGGGCTGAGAGCGGCTCTTGGTGCAGCAACACTTTGTTATCAGCAAAAGGTATAATCTCATCTCAGAAAGCACAGCTTCAGCGAGGGGAATAGTCAGCAAAATACGTACAGGCACAACTCCTGAGAGTGGAATTCCTGCCCTCAGAAAAAGCGTTAATTCGAAGGTTTCCCGTGTCCTGCAGTCAGTGATTTGTGTAATTCATCTCTGAGGCCACAACAGAATAATCAGTGCCTTATAAATCTGCACACTTATTTTATTTAATCTTCCCTGTGCATTTTTATTTAATCTGAGTTCCTCGCTGTCCTGGGGAATTTAAAATCCTCCTGCTCAGCGCTGGTGAAGCTGAACAGGAGCAGAAATGGGTTACGAGGATTTTAATTTCAGTAAGATTTGCTCTGAGGTGAGGCCCAGACTTCAGCTTGCAAACAAAAGCAGTGCCAGATATTAAGATTCAATTGCTCCTCAAGAAGTTATTGCTCTGCATTTTAATATTCTCATCTTCCAGATCCCTTTTTTCCCCCCCGTCCTTCCCATTGACATCATCTATCTCATTACACAGATGAAATTCAAACGATCCCAAAATCGATACAGGAAGTTCAGTGCTGCTTTCCAGGTATTTTCAGTCACACTGCCTCAATCCAACCTTCCTTAACTTGCCTTCCCAGGTAATTTCCCAATCTCAGATTCAGCTGAATCACAAAAAAGTATCAGCCCACCTAAAGGCAGTTCTGCTCCAACAGCACCTGAAAATCAAAGCCAGTCCCTCTCTGCTTTAATCCTCGTTCCCCCCTTTGTTTTCATTTCCCAGGGTTGGAATAAAACCCCAACTTTAAGCACAACTAGGGGCAGGAAAAAGTTTCTATTTCATGCTTTGTTAATAAACTTCAAATGCATGGGAATCAGACTAATGTGTTCCACTGAGGTTTGTATTTATGGCAGAGCTGGGTGTGGAGGTGATCATTCAAATTCGCATTTCCTTGCAGGAAATAGTTGCTTTTCTAAGCAGGTGCCACGATGGCTTTGGGACATCACCCCAAATAGCTCATTCCCAGTCACACAGAGAGACCTGGAGCATCTCTCAGAAAGCAACAATCCCTGTCAGAAGTGTTTGATTCCAGATCAAACACAACCCCACCGACCTGCTCTGGTGGGAGGTGGTTTGGAAGCAAGACAAGGGCAGAAAGTCCTTGGCCCCAAAGAGTCTTTTTTTTTAGTGCAACCGAGTTCCTTGGCTACAAAGGGCAGCCCCCACATCCACTAATCCACATTGTTAGGGAATAACTTGGCAAATGGAAGTGGGAACATCCTGGGCCTGGAGGAACAGCTGGATTTGGGCGTTTGGCTCTCTCAGAGCAATTAGAGCCCGACACTCACTTGTCTGGCCCAAAGCCCAGGTCACTATTTCTTCCTCCTCCAAGGGTGTATTTATTTCATTTCAAGGTTATATTCTGTTTATACTCCTTTTATTAGTTCTGCAGCACAACATCAACGTTGGGCACTTTTATGAAGACCCTGATTCCTTTTTTTGGCAATTTTTATGACAGTGATTGGTCTCTACCTGGTTTTCCTCCCCCTTCTATTTGCATCTCATTAGTTCAAGGCTATTTTTCACAGGTCAGGTAAGACTGGAACAGAAGAGCACAGAGTTTACACAGTGGGCACTCTCAGGGAGCTTGGGAAAAGTGGCATTTTTTTATCCTTCCATTAGATTTTCCAGAAGTTATTCCAGAGTTAACCATCCTGGTGGAAGTCAACACATCTAAACTCCCTTCCCCCAGCTCTGCAGTGGCAGGAGCAGAGTTACAGCCCTGCATGAAGGCTCTTGGCATCAAGAATCAAAGCAAAACAGCTTCCCCCAAATCACCTCGATCTCCCCCCTCCCAACATTCACCTTCCCCAGGTCGGGGGTGATGCTGAAAAAGTGATTTCTCCATCAATAAGGGCACGGGAAGTTCCCCTGGAAGCGATGGCTCCTGCCTTGAGGCAGCAGCAAAGATGTTCCCCCTCCTTCATCACCAAATGGCTCCCATGGAAGGTCTCCAGGAAGGTTTTTCCTTGCACTGACAAACTAAAGAGCTCCACGTGCCAAGGCACAGGAGCAAATGGTGCCTCAGCCTGGAGGGGGTTTGGTGCCAAAAAGGACAGGAATTATACAAATTAGGGAGCTTTAAAGAATTAAATAAGGAAGGAGAGTGAACTTTTGCTGTTTGTTTTCTTTTTTAATTATTTTCCAGAGGCATTAATGCTGCTGCAAAACACCCTGAAGACGCAAAGGAGTGAACAGCCACCAACCAGCTTGCCTTGTGGAATACTCAGTGCAGACACCGAGACAGGACAGGCAAGAGAACTGGTATTTGGTATTTTCAGGCACTCCCTGACCCACAGAGAACATCCAACAGTTCTGCTTTCATTACATATTCGTATCAGAAATCACATTTAGCTGCAACACAGCAAGAGTTGCTACTTTTAAGCTATTTTTAACCAATATTTACAGCAAAGCTGTAAAAAAAAAACAGTCCAATCTTTTCATCACAGATTAAGTAAGAAGTTTATTTTTAAATTTAAATTTTTTTAAAATTTATTTTAGTTATTTGATGATCCTGAGAAATTTCAGAAAAAGGCCAAAATGCAGGTCAAGGGTGCAAATGGCTCCTGTAAGAGGGGGAGTGCCATAGAAATCCCAGGAAATCTGGGAAAGTCATACAGGGAAATTACGCTTCCACTAAGGAGAAGCTGAAGCCATAATTATTATCTTGATTTTTTTAATTTGTTATTAAAGTAAGCTTAGATCTGACCCTATTCTACTCAGTCACCAAGTGATTTAAGTACTTAATTGTCCCCAAACCATCCAGAGCTGGTCTGTCAGTGGAATCATGGAATGGGTTGGGTGGGAAGGGACCTTAAAGCCCACCCAGTCCCACCCCCTGCCACGGGCAGGGACACCTTCCACCAGCCCAGGGTGCTCCAACCTGGCCTTGGACACTTCCAGGATCCAGGGGCAGGCACAGCTTCTCTGGGAATTCCATCCCAGCCCCTCCCCACCCTCCCAGGAAAGGATTCCTTCCCAGTATCCCATCCAACCCCTCGTCCTGTCGCTCCAGGCCCTTGTGATAAGGCCCAGGGATTGTTGGTCTGGTGCACTTTGCACTCTGCAAACGTCAATCTTGGACCAGAGAAACCCCAAATCTCTTCTTTACTGCTTATTTCCATAATATACTGCTGCACGAAGGATCATCTCCTCTTTGCTTCCCATCACTCCCTTAATCACACATTTCACGTCCCTGAGAACTTGACTGGAAAACATTCAAGAGGAAGGACTCAGGGTGGGTTCCTTCAGGGAACAAACTGCTCCTTCTGGTTTGATAGAAGGGAACCCCCCCCTCATGTCAGACTGAGGTGAGGAACACACGTTCTCAGGTGTTCTTTGCAGGAAAAGTGTGAAGCAGGAGAGAGGGAAAAAAAGGCTCTATTAGTGCTGTTGATCCACGGCTTGATGAAAGCTTAAAATGTAAATGAAAAGGGAGAGAATGGGGATGAAGCATCTTTAAACTTACAACAAATCATTTTATATTGATAGAGTCCTGGGCTTAAATCCAAGCACAGCTATTGCCTTAATGCAGGCTGGTTTCAGGAGACTTAAAAATAGCCCGGATCCTCTGGTGATTGGCAGCATTTTGGAGACAGCTGCCAAAGTCAAATGGATTTTTTTCTTTTCCTCCCCCCCTTTTTGAAGGACTCCACGTAATTTAAGCAAAGCCACAAATTAAAGCACACACACACACACAAATGACTCCTGGATGATTTAACACACCCAGACCCCCAGGAGGGGAGTTGCTCCTGCAGCCCCACCTTTGGGGAACTCGGGAATCACGGGCAGGCTGAGCCCAGAATTCCAGGGAGGGCCCAAATGGGGGGTTCTGCAGCAGGGAACTCCAGAGGACACAGCACAAGGCAGGAGCTCAGTGGGGGGAGTTTGCTTTCCTTTCCCTAATGTTAAACCCTTCAGTTTGCCCCAAAAGCTGAGGTGGGCAAAGGCACTGAGGAACCAGGGAGAGGAGGGGGGTGTTGTTTTCTTACAGCACTCACACATCTGCCTGAGGTTTCCAGCAGGGAAAGGGAGGGATTCCAATGTCTGATTAACTTTCAGCTCATACCAGTGGCCCAGGGAAAACCTCCAGGAGCTCATCCCCAGGGCGCTGGGGGGAGGTTTGCCGGGCTCAGCAAAGCTCAGCCTGCTGTTGTTGCACAAGTTAAACCACGTCATTGGGAGCTCTGCTTAAATTCTGTGGCTGTTCATATTTTAAATAAAAAATATTGGCCATTGATCACTTCAGCTTGTAGGAATTTACTACTTGGTGTAGAGGCAGTGCAGGGAATGTTTGGGTGCTCCTGGTTACCACAGAGTTGCAACAATCCTCGCTCCATGTGGAGCAGGAGAGCTTTCTGACCACATTCTGCACCTAAAAAGCCCCCAGATAAAGTGGGTTTAAACTGTCTGGGTTCTACTTAGTGCAGAGGGATTGCAGGGGAATGTTTGTGGTGCTCTTGGCTACTACAGGGATGCAACAACCCTCTCTGGAGCCACGTGAAGCAGGAGGGTTTCCTAATGTCCATCCTGGCCCTAAAAAGCCCCCAGACAAAGTGGATTTCACACAGACTGACCCCAGCCCAGCGAAGATCATCCCCTTCACAATCCAAGTGCTGGGGGCACTCGGCAGCTGCCACACTTTGCCTTTGCTAATTGCAATCTTAGTGTTTATTTGATGATTGCAGCAGCAGCCTTTGCACACACGGGTGCTCTAAAGAACAAAACGTCACACAATTAAAAATCCCCAAAGAAAAAATCCCACTAAAGTGAATAAAAACGAGCCCAGCGTTCTAGATATTAAACAGCAGGGTTTTCTTTGGTTGTTTGGTGGTTTTTTTGGTTTTTCTACAAGACTTGTGATACATTTCTCTTGACTGGTGATGTATTTATTTCTCCTGACTCGTATTTCTCGTGCCTTGTGATGCATTTATTTCTACAACTTGTATTTCTCCAGCCTGGTGATGTATCTGTTTCTACAACTTGTATTTCTCCAGCCTGGTGATGTATTTCCCTCGCAACAAACAGATAATCACAACCATGTGCTTAATTAACACCGACAATTTGAATGAGACGCCAGCTCGGAAAATGTAAGCGAAATCACTGAGGATAAATAAATATTAAGCCTGGCTGGGTTCAAACCATCATTTCTGCCTGGAAATCATCCTGCTCCAGTTCTTTGGGAAACATGTAATGAGATTTTCCTGCAGCAGCAGCAGCACTGTGGGAATGATAAACCCTTCATATCAGGGCAAGGCTGGGAAGGGAGATCTTTGTTTAGTCGGAATACGTGGCGGGAATGGCCAAGCCGGAGGAGTTCAGGGGGAGTGTGAAGAATTTTTAGGATGGTGCTTCAGAAAAAGAATTACAGCTGAGATCAAGTTTAGTGCAGCTTTCCTTGGGTAGATAAGGCCCAAGGATTTCTGATGTACAGACTCGGGGGGACAGAGTTTGTCTCAAACAATAAATGGTTCATCGTTATCTGTATCATCACAGGCGCCAAAAACCCACAAAGTAGGAATAAAGTTGGCTTCTTGTCACACAACACCTTCAGCTGCCTTATCAGATTGGAGATTTATCATTTAGAGGGACTCCTTTTTTAAAAAACCCTCCATTTCACCAAGTCTGAAATCCCTCAGACTTGTCAAACGAGGAATTTGGGCACGTGTGCTCAGCCAAAAAAAAATAAAAAGAAGCGTTTAAAATTGCTAAAATCTTCCATTTCTGAATTTCCAAAGGAGGGAGATACCACTTTTTATTTAGAAACACCTGTCCCAGGGAAAATTGAAATAAAATCCTAAACTTTTCTTTATCTAGAAAGCAACTATTTAACCATTATTTGCTCTTTTCTGCTTCACTCAGCCACAGCATCATTTTGGAAGGAGGAATTTATTATTATTATTATTATTATTATTATTATTATTATTATTATTATTGTTGTTGTTGTTGTTGTTGTTGTTGTTGTTGTTGGCATTTCTTTCCATATGTGCCAGGAAAAGTCCTTCCCAGATAAAACAGCCTTGGCTTTGTAATTAATTCCTCACAACTGTTTGACAGACAATGTTCCCAAGATTGACAGACAGGAGGCAAAGTTCAAGGTATTGCCAGTGGGAAGAGAGTCCATTATTAATTTTTTAACATCTTAATAGCTCTTAAAATGCTATAAATAAATATCCCAGCCCACCTCAGGACTGTTCCAGAGCTCGCTCATCCCAGCTGGTGGCTGCAGTGGAAACCAGGAGAGCAATTTAAATAGAAAAAAACCCTAGAGAAATAGAAGAAAAAAATAATTATAGAAATGGAAAAAATTACAGAAATGGAAAAATTATAGAAATGGAAAAATTATAGAAATAGAAAAAAATACAGTAATAGGAAAAAAAAAATGTGTTGTTAAGGCTTTGTCTGGAAAAATCCAGGGCAGTGCAGGGTGAGGAAACTCCTCATACACAGAAATAATAGTAAGAATTGAAAATACAGCCTGGAATTTCATGGAGATATTGTGCAGGCAGGGCCTGTCTGGAGAGAAAATGCATGGAGTTATGATGGTAGTGATTTGCAAATCTCTCTTGTTTGTTTTTAATGGAAGTTGTGAACAGTTCCTACAATTTCCTATCAATCCTCAGCTTGTATTTCATCTCCTTTCTCTTCTTCTTTTTTTTTTTTTTAATAGGCTAAAACCACACTTATTGAAGAAGTTGCTTTAAGGGGTGTTTTGCTGCCCTTTATACCTAAAAAAAACCTCAAAAAATAAGAGACAACACCCCCAGTCACAGGACAAAAAAAGCAACAAACACCTGGAAATTCAGTCTGTTTAGGCTGATAAATCCTGTGATATTAAAACACATCTGAAATGGAAGGTTCTGAATTTCTATAACTTTGGGGTTGAAGAAAATGACGTTTAAATCCTCGGAGGTGCTTCAGCATCGAAAAGCTTTTCCTTTTAAAAAGTGTTCCGTCAAAAAAGGGACCCAAAACGCTGACCAGAATCAGAGCAACCAGCAAGTTTTTAACTGGTATGTTTTAAAATACCTATTAAACAATTAATTTTCCCTTTTTTCCCTTCAGCAGCCCCTGGTCCGTGTTCTCCTCTGAGTTCTGCTCACGGTGATGGTTTGTCCTGCTCTGACCTTGCTCACGTTGCTCAAGACTCTGTTTTAATTCCCCTCACACAGATTTTTTTTGGCTGCCAGGACTATTTTCAATCGTGAAAACACAGGATCGTGGAATCCCAGCCTGGTTTTGGGTTGGGAGGGACCTCAAAGCCCACCCAGTGCCACCCCCTGCCACGGGCAGGGACACCTTCCACCAGCCCAGGGTGCTCCAAGCCTCCTCCAACCTTCAACACTTGCAGAGATGGGGCTTTAAAAATCCTTCCTGCTGAAGTTGTCCCTCATCCCACTTCTTTTTAGAGTAATGGAAGAGCTTCTGTGAATGCTTTTGGGTGCTGAATACAAAGTCCAGAGGAGATTTGTGCCTTTCCTCCTGCTCTGCTGGGAGCATCCCTGGGCATCTCCCTGAGACCTCAGCAGCCTAAAATCATCCCATGGAACACATCCATCCTCCTTTTCAGTGGAGACTTTATTTCAGTCAACCCCTGGTTGTATAATAATCATCAGCTCTGGAATATCCAGACTTCCAGCCCATCTCCAGCCCAGTGGATGGGAGGGAAGGGAAAAGCCAGCCTTCAGCTGAATCCAAGGTCAGCATTTAATACCCTCTTCAGTGCCAGTCTGTCAATGCTGGAGGCCTGTGTAATTCTTTTTAAACTGCCAGTTAACAAGTATAATCCTTGTAAATAAACAAATCCTTGTGTGAACAGGCTCTTTTGATACTGAGGAGAAAGGCTAAAGCAGAGATGAGCAACATCTGAAGTCTGATGTGTTAATCAAAGCGTGTCTTCTGAGCTGGGAGCTCGGAGCAGCTTCCAGGCACCTCCCCAAAGGCCTTTCCTCTTGAGTGCTTTGTTAAAAGACAGTGTTTTATTTAAACTTGGGGGGATCAAGCTCTGCTGTGCCCACCTGAAGCCTCGATCCACCCCTCCTCACAAAGGACTGCATTCCCAACTTGAGTTTTGGAGAGCTCCCCTTCCTCCGCCCGCTTTTCACTCTGACTACAAGAACAGGGATCAATCTGCTGAGGTTTAACTAATATTTCACAGATTATCACCAGAAAGCTGAGCACTCACCATCTAAAACTGGGATTTTGGTGCTCTGATCTCGTGGACTTACTGTGCTTTGAAAGCTTTAATTCAGTTCTAGAATTAACTTCAGTAAACCCAAACCATTTCTCACCTGCCTTTCTCTGGGTTTGCTCGCTCTTATCATTAGGTTATAATTTATGAGGCACCTCTAAATTGCCTTAATTGACTGTTGAGATCAAGACAGTGACACTGAGCTTGTCTATATGATCAAGATAAGGATAATATGGAAAGTCCAACATAAAAATCACAGATGTTAAAGGTATAAAATATTCTGTGGAGTCTAAAAAGCTGCTCTGAGGGGCTGAGCCTGCCCTAATGCTCATAATATAATGTTTTGGTGTTATTGGAGGGCTAAATTTGCAGGAAAAAACCTCACTGTTCAGGCTGTGAGAAGACATGGATGAGATTAAATCTCTATTAAACTTTTCAGATAAAAAGTAATACATTTTCATAAAGCTGAAGAGAGATGGGAAACCTACTGTCTTCTGAGGACAAGGATTTAAGGTCAGAAAAGGAACTGATACAACTAGAAATGACAATAATTTGGGGGAAATGTTGGAGAATCGAGTAAAAATGGCACTTAGGGGTGATTTTTCATTAGTTTAATAACTCAGCTGGGACTGAACCTTCAGAGCAAATCTCCCTCAAAGGGGTCTGAAGTCAAAGCCAAGTCTGGGGCCTGCCTGGCTTGGGGATGGGAACACAGAGCCTCAAAGCACAAGGCTCTTGATGGACAAACAGGGATCTTGTTTGTCTCAACCCAAACAGGAATGTGGCCCCACCTGCCAGTCCCTCATCACTGCAGGAAAAACCAAGTGGAAAGGTGGTTACCTGTCCATGCTCAGCTTTGCACATGATCCTGCCCAGTCCCTGGGGTTGGTGCAACCACCGAAACCCGGGGACTTGCACTGGAAAGGACTTCCCTTCCAACACTGCTTTGCCACGTCCCGTCCCACTCTCCTGAAAATGAAACAGCATCCCTGCTGGAGTTCACAGGCTGTGCCCAAATCACAGCTGCTCCAGATTCTCCTGTTTTACCCTTAATTTTGCTGCAGCAGGTTGTTTGAGCAGTGAATTGCCCCACAGTACTGGGATGGAGCTCTCTGCAGCAGCCAGGTGGTGGAAAAGCAAACTTGGCCCTCCAGCGCTGCCACTTTTAGTCATTTTTAATTAACTGGAGCACAAAATATGCCACAGTGGCATCTCATTCTGCCTGTAATTGAGCTACAGGTGCCCAGCAGACTCCTGGTTTCCTCATTAGGCTGGAGGCTTGGATGGGTGTGAGCTGCAGGAAAAGGATCCCAGGGGTTTGTTCGGTGCTGTCTCCCTGCCAGCTGCACCAAACTCCTGATCTCACCATTGCATGACATTATCACTGGCATTAAATCTGGGCTAATTCAACCCAGAGCAGGGGAAGGTGATTTAACCCAGAGCCCTTTCCCAGTGTCATTCAGAAGCCCTAATTAGAAAAGTGTTCCTGTTCTCCCCTCACGTTCCATTATTGTGGGCATTGTATAAAATGTATTATTCATATTAATTAGGCAGAATGAGATAACAAGGGGCCCTTTGCTGTATAGTCAAGGAACAGTGCTTGGACATGCCTGGGCCCATTTTATTTTCTTGCAGAACCATTAAACTGCTGTTACACAGGTTCTTGCTTGGTGTTATTAATGGAGACAGCACAAAAGCGTGTTCTAAAATGAGCATTAACCGTGACATCTGTAATTTCAACCAAGTGAAGAGCATTTTTTTTTCTTTCCTTTGTGCTCCTCCCTCCTACATTTTTGGCAAATTGAAACTTCCACCAGTGAAAAAAACCCTCCACTTGGCTGTGGAACATACCCTGACATCATCAGAACTTCAAAACCCACACAAGCTCTCTAAGAGATTAAGATCCTTCTTATATTGCTGTGATCAAAACTGCCACGATATTCCTGGTGAGGCTGCACCATTTTAGACAAAAAAAAGGAGGGAAACTCGATGATTTCAGAGCTCAGAATGATGCTGAATAAATGATGATTAAACCAGACTTTTCCAGCAGGGGGATTTTTCATTGTATCCTGGACTGGTTTGGGTTGGAAGGGACCTCAAAGGCCATCCAGTTCCACCTCCAGTGCCCACAGGGACACCTCCCACCAGCCCAGGCTGCTCCAACCTGCCCTTGGACACTTCCAGCTTCTCTGGGAATTCCATCCCAGCCTCTCCCCACCCTCCCAGGGAAGAATCCCTTCCCAGTATCCCACCTAACCCTGCCCTCCTTCAGCTCAAGGCCGTGTTTTACCACAGGCCTTCCCATTCCCCAGCAGATCCTTGAGCCGTCCTGGCAATCTCCGTGTTCCTGGGGGAGAGAGAATATAGAATAAACCTCGGTGCAATAAGACCACACTCCTGGGAAAAATCTAGAAATGCCTAAAAATTAAAGGAAACCCATAAAGCTGGCCATAAATTCATTTTGCCCTCCCGTGTTGCAATAGGGGTTTATGTGCAGCATTAAAGCTGCAACGTGAGTTATCCTTCCCAGCCTCGCTTGAAAGTGTCTGTGGCTGGAGGCAGCAACTGAAACACACCAATCCTGGTGGGTGAGCCCACTTTATATCCCCTCTAATTGCATTCATAATCCGCTCATTGGAGCTACCACAGGTGTTATTTAGATGGATGCTGTGCGTTCCGTCTAAAATAAATTGAAATAAAAATATAACGCGGGGCTGAAAAATAGACTCGGCGCGGAGTGCTGCAGCTCACTGACAAGTGCTTAAAGAGAAGGGAAAAAAAAGAGGCTAAAAGTAATAAAAATTACTGCTAGAAAAATCGAAGTGTTCCATTCCTAGATTTTATGGGGGCAATAAAAAATGAAAAAGCGGCTCTAGTTAAGCCGGACTGATGAAGTGATATACTGCCAGAAAGGCATTCAAGGTTGTGTTGGAACAGATTTAAAATTGATATATATCAAATACAATAATTCTGGTGCATATTAAATAGAGGCTTGCTGGGAGGTTAGTGCAGACTGCCACCAGATGATGGGAAATTAAATAAAAAAAATGGGTTCAGCTGGACAAAACTTGCCATGAGGAGGAAGAGCTTGGATGAAGCTGTTTAACAGCAGCTTTGCCCCCTCAAACGTGGGGCAACTGAGCAACACTGAAAGCTTGGTTTGCTTTATTTACAGGAGTTCCAGTCTATGATTCTATACTTTAACATAAATTCACTGGGAAGAATGAACTGATCATTCCAACATTCCCTAATATTCCTCTTCCTCCTGCTGGAAATGGGTAAGCTAGAGAACATCACCCCTGGCACAGGAGACATGGGTGTGTGCTGCTCACCCCCCCTCTGCTGCTGCATGGAGTAACTTGGACCAGCACAAACTCGGTCCCACACAGTCATTTTGCCATGAAAAAGAAAAGAAGAGAGTTTGGGCACGTTTGGCAATGAAGAAAATCAGATCCGGGAAATGCCCCCGGAGGAAAAGATCTTGTGCAAAAACGCTGCGAGGCACCACCTGCTCAGACATTCTGGGTGTCAGAGGGTTGGGAGGAACTTTGCTGTGTGTTGTGAGCTCCATTTACAGCAGAAAAAAGCAAATGCCCTAAAAATACACACGGAGAACTCACGGGGAGAAGCCAAGGACACAAACCAACACCCTCCCCCAGCTGGGCACGTCTGGAGGTGCCCATTCGTGATCCAGATGCGCTTTGGCACCATGGAGGGAACTGTTCCCAACACTTTCCACCTTCATCCCACCCAAAAAGATTAAATAGCCTGAAAAAAAAGCCAACCCAAACTCCAAAAGGCACTGAAGGCAAGAGGATCCTCCGCCTCCAGAACTGCTCGAGGCAACCGTGGCAAGGAGCTCAAGTGATTTGTCGGGAGCAGAGACTGGAAATCCCTGTCAGAGGCAAAGCTGGCTGGGATCTGACGGGATGAGCCCGTTATCCCAGTTATCCTGAAGGACTTGTTACTCCACTGGCAGATTCTCCCGGGCAGAGACAGGGCAGGAGCCTGTTCTGGAACGTTCACACCTAGAAATGTTCAGCAGCCCGAGACACTCTGACAAAACAAGCTGTTTGTCAGCTCAGCACCGAGAGCTTCCAGGCCTGGGGGACACTGGGAGTGCTGAACTGTCAGCAAGAAAGAGCTTTATATTGGACCTCATTATGTTATATTAGATTGTATCACCATATAATTATATAATTTTATTATAATATTATAATATAGTAGGTATTCTATTTATTATGTATTTTATATCTTATATATTATATGTTATATCTTACATATTACATCTTCCACATTCTATATTCTATATTCTATATTCTACATTCTATATTCTATATTCTATATTCTATATTCTATATTCTATATTCTA
>JAWWES010000238.1:0-19298 GCA_035583135.1 Lophotriccus pileatus | reverse complement strand
CCCCCCCCCCCCCCCCCCCCCCCCCCCCCCCCCCCCCCCCCCCCCCCCCCCCCCCCCCCCCCCCCCCCCCCCCTCACCTGGGGTGTTGGCAGCCCCTGGGAAGCTCCCGAGCATCCAGGAGCCGTTGGGGCTGGGGGGGGGTGGGGGCTGTGCCCACCCGGGGGGCGTCGCGTTGTCCCCACCCCCCAGCGAGCGCAGGAGCTGCCGGTGGGCGACTTCCAGGGCCTGGGGGAGGGGGAAAAAGGTGAGGGGGGGGCTCTGTGTGTGTCCCCCCACCCCTCCATGTGCCTCCTCACTCCATGAGACCCTGACAGGGCCCCCCATGTCCCCCCTAGTCCTCAGACCCCTTTCCATGTCCCCCCCCCAGCATTCCATGACCCCCCTTTCCCCCCTCCCTGTGACCCCCTTGAATGTTTCCTACCCCCCCCCCCCATTTTTTGGGGGGTCTCACCCTCAGCCTGTGCAGTTTCCCCGTGAGCCCCTCGATGGTGCTCAGGATCAGCTCCACGTCGCTGGGGGGGGTCCGGGGGGGTTCCTGAGCCCCCTCAGCCCCCCGGGGGGGTCCGGGCAGGGCAGGGGGGGGCTGGGGGGGACCCGTGGGGAGGCTCACGTAGAAATAATTGCCTGGGAAAGGGGGGGGGGCAGCATTAGAACTGCTGGGGGGGGGCTTGGTAGCCCCTCCAAGGGTTTTAGTGGCCCCCCAGGGTGTCAGCAGCGCCCTGAGGGGTGTTGAACACCCCCCCCCCCGAGGGTCTCAGTGGCCTCTTGGGGGGTTTTGGGGGGGTCTCTTTACCATCCACATAAGCTCGGCCTCCTTCCCGCAGCTCGGGCTCTGATTGGCTGCTGCCTGGTGAGGGCGTGGCCTCCCGAGCCCCCTCCACCTGGGCTGGGACCCCAAAATTGGGGGGGGGAGGAGGGGAGGAGAGGGGGGGGTGAGAGGGACCCGCCACCAGCACCCGAAACAGCACCCAAAGTAGCACGCAAAATCAGCACCCAAAATCAGCACCCAAAATCAGCACCCAAAATCAGCACCCAAAATCAGCACCCAAAATTAGCATCCAAAATTAGCACCCAGCACCCGAAATCAGCATCCCAAAACCGTCACCAGCCTCCCAAAAGCAGCACCCGAGATCAGCAGCTCCAAATCAGCGAGGGCAGGGGAGTGAGACCCCTGACCATGAGCCCCCCGATGCCAGGAACGGGCAGGGACTGAGACCCCCAACCCCAACAGGGAGCAGGGAGTGAGACCCCCAACCCCAACAGGGAGCAGGGACTGAGACCCCCAACCCCAACAGGGAGCAGGGACTGAGACCCCCAATCCCAACAAGGAGCAGGGATTGAGACCCCCCCAATCCCATCAAGAACCAGCTGAGGGCGAGCAGGGCAGGGCATTCCCCGAGGGGGATCCTGGTCACTGTTTCCCTCTCCCCCCTCCCCAAATTCCCAATCCCCTCCTTTTTACCTTTCCGCACCACTTTGTACCCGCTGGGCTCCGGCTCCTCCGGCCCCTCGGCGGCCCCGGGGGGCTCGGGAAGCCCCTCCTGGGAGGTGGAATCCTGGCTGGAAAGCACCGAATCCCAGGTGACGGACGGCGTGGGGGTCACATCGTCCTCGGGATCCACATCCCGGCTCGGCCGGAGCCGCCGCAGGATCAGCAGCCGCAGCTTCTCCACTGGGAAAAGGCGGAGGGGGCAAAGTGCAGGGTTTGGGATTCATCCCAACGTCCCGAGAGGGGCTGGAGACCCTCCCTCCTGGACTCACCGTCCTCCAGCGCCGCCTCGGCCACGCCGTGGGAGCCGCCGCAGGATCTGGGGAGCGGGAGGTGGGTGGGGATGTCCGGGATGGGGGTGGGAAGGTCGGGAATAGCTCCCCCGGGAAGGAGGGAAGCGGCCGGGCCTTCCTCGCCCTCCTCCTCCTCCTCCTCCCCCTCGCTGCCCGCCGGCTCCTCCTCCAGCAGCTCCTCCAGGGGCTTCTCCGCGCCCAGGAGAGCGGCGGGATCGCTGTCGGCTGCGGGGAAAGGAGGGAAAAGGGGGAAAAGGGAGGGATGAGCTGCCACGTGCCATCCCCGCAGAGAACAGGGAGGGAGGAGTTCCAGGTGACAGCGGTGACGAAACTCACCCGAGGAGCAACAATCCTCCGGCTCCAGCTCCGCTCCCGAGCCCCGGGACAGCTCCGGGGACACGTCGGGGTCCTGCAGCACCAGCCTGGGCAGGGGGGGAAAGGAGGGCTGGGAAGGAGGTGGGAGCAGGGAGGGAGACCCCCAAATCCAGGGAAGGGGCAAGGAATGAGCTCTCTGATCCCAGTGAGGGGCAGCTCCCCTGCTCTCCCTGACCTGGCTGGGATCAGGGGCCTCGCTTCCACAGACCAGGAGCCAGAACCCCGACAGCCCCCCCAGACCCTCCAGGGAGGACTCCTGTCCCCATCCCGACTTCTCCTCTGGATCCTCCGGGCTCAGATCCCCGATCCCAGCGAGGAGCTGCTCCCCCAGGAAGCAGGAGCACGGGATGGCACAGACCAGGTCCCCAGAGCCCTGAGAGCCACCCCCACATCCCCAGTGACCACGGGAGGGTTCCTGTCCCCATCCCACCCCCCCCGTGGACCCCCAGCCCCGCAGGAGCAGCCCCTCACCCGGCCGGTGCCGCGCCGGGGGGCTCCGCTGTCCGGCGCTTCGGGGGGAAGGTGGCGTTCCTGGTGGAGCTCTGCACGGCCTCCTCCAGCAGCTCCATCCATCTGCCGGGCCCAGAGACCCCCGTCAGCTCCTCAAGGGGGGTCTCCACCCCCCCAGGGAAGCCCCTTCCCCATCCCCGTGGAGCCTCACGTGTTTTTCTCCGAGGACGTCAGAGCCACCAGCTCGTAGATTTGGGGTCCCAGCTCCGAGGTGCAGATGATGAAAAGGGCTCTTTTATCTGGGAAAGGGGTGGGGGGGAGGGAGGAGGGAGGTCAGGGCAGGGGGGACACCCCTGGAGCACCTCCCTGGCACAGGTTATTCCATGGATGGCCCAGCCCTGCAAGTGTCGGTCGGGGCTCGGAGCATCCCGGGGGGTTTGGAAGGTGTCCCTGCCCGAGGGTCTGGGTGATCCCAAAAGGTCCCTTCCAACCTAAACCGTTCCAGGATGGTTTAAGCTGGATCCTGGGGATAAATCCTCCCCTGTGAGGAAGGCACAGGCCGCCCAGAGGAGCTGGGGCTGCCCCATCCCTGCAGGTGCCCGAGGACATTCTGGATGGAGCTCCAGCGAAGGGTGTCCCTGCCCTTGGCCTGGGGGACCTTTAAGGTCCCTCCCAGCCCCCCCACCCCTCAATCCCAGGATTCCCTGTCCCTACCCGTGGCCACGGAGCGGATGAGCACCGAGTTGAGCTTGAGGACGGGGCTGAAGGTCTGCTTGTTGTCCGAGGAGCCCAGCGCCGTCTTGCTGTGGCACTTGAGCACCAGCTTCTCATCCTGCTTCTGCAGCAGCACCAGGAGGTCCTCCAGGAGCAGCACGTGCAGGTCTGGGGGCAGGAGGAGCGACAGAAGTACAGGAGGGGGGGATCACCCCGGGATGTGCCCGGGGAGCCGAGTGGGACCCCCGTCCTGGCAGCAAAAAAGGGGGGAAAACACCCAAACCTCCCTGGGCACACCAAGGGGGATCTCCCAGTGCTCCCAGCAGGCCGGGGTGGAGGGGGAGGCTTCCCTACCCACAGTCTTGTCCTTGCCCACGCGCCACGTGAGGGGCCCCTCGTGGATCATGCGGCGGGAGGTGAGATCCAGGTTCTGTGGGACAACCAGCACCGCTGGAAAAGGCTGCTCTGGGAACACCAGCCCCCCAACCACCCCCTGCCCCTGGCCAGGGCCCCCAGGACCTTGAACTGGGCAGCCAGGGGGTTGCTGGTCCTCTCCAGGGGGGTGGTGTCCAGGCGTTTCTGGTAGCCCTCCAGGCGGTGCCGGTTCTCCGCCCGCTTCACGGCCTCGTTCACGTTCCTCAGGATGTCCCGGCACTGATCCCGAGCCCGGCACAGCTTCTCCAGCTCCGGGGAGCCTGCTGGGAGGGGGGCACAGGGCTCACACCGGGGCAGTGGGGAGGGGGGAAAAGGGGGTTTTCCCCTGCCCACATCCCGGTGACATCCCGGGCACCGTTGTTGAAAGGATCTCGGAATCCTGGAATTGCTGAGGCTGGAAAAGCCCTCCAGGATGACCCCCACAAAGACCGAGAAGGTGCCCTGATCCTCCTTTTCCTCTGGGATAAAGAGAGAAATCCTCCCCCACACCCCCAGTATTCCCACCTCCAGGACACCCCTGACTTCCAACCGTCCTCCTCCCCACCGGGCTGGAATTCTGGACATCCACAGAACCCCAGGGTGGGAAACACCCGCCCGGGGGGGACACAGGAACACTGGGATGAGCCCCCCCCTTGGAAAAACCCCGGGATCAGGGCCTGGGAAGCAGCCCCATCCCCACCCTCGGTGAACTTGATGACGTTCTCCAGCAGCAGAGGGTACTTGGTGAGCCGCTGCATCTCCGAGATGATCAGGTCCTTGAGCTGCAGCCGCCGGCACTGCGGGTTGCTCTCGGCCTCCTGGGGTGCAGGGGGAGAGGCTGGGACACCCCAAACACGGGGGGGATCCAGGGCTGGGGGGGATTCCCTGGGGCAGAGGAGGGAGGGACACACAGACCTGCATGAAGGCCTGGAAACGGGTCTCCTTGCGCTGCTTGGTCTTGATGAGCTCCAGGGCGATGGACTGGTAGGAGCAGAAGGTGGCGGCGACCTGCTGGATCTCCTCCTTGGCAGGGCCGTCAAACTGGGGGGCAGTGGGGAGGATGGGGGTCAGGGACGCCCCAAAACACGGCCCTGGGGCTCCCTGAGCTCCTCCAGACTCTCTAAGGAGGGGACAACCAGGCCCCTTGTCCCCCTCTCCTTCCTCACCCGGGACAACATGAGATCCCCGATTTCCTTGATGATTGGTCCTTCTTCCCGGAGCTTCTTCATGGATTCCAACAGGGAATCTGGGGGTGGGGGGGTGGGAGACAGGTGAGAGGGGTCACCAGGGACACAGGGGACACCCCCCTGAGGGGGCTGGGCCAGAGGGGACCCCAGAAAGAGGGTCCCAGGAGAGGGGAAGGGCAGGGGGAGGAGGAGGAGGAGGGAGCTGCTCCAGGAGGGGTGACCCCACAACCTCAGCCCACCCTGTGCTCCCGGGGGTAATTCCAAGGGGGGGGGAGTAATTCCAGGCTGGGACAGGGCAGGGGGGATGGGATCTCTCACTGTGGATGTCGATGAGGTCGGGCAGGTTGGGGAAGAGCAGTCCCAGCTCCTCCCGGGACAGCAGGTTCTCCTTCCTCATCCTCTGGTAGAACAGCAGGTCCAGGACCCT
Source organism: Lophotriccus pileatus (assembly GCA_035583135.1). Lineage (NCBI taxonomy): Eukaryota > Metazoa > Chordata > Aves > Passeriformes > Tyrannidae > Lophotriccus > Lophotriccus pileatus. The sequence continues at coordinate 13,949 of JAWWES010000238.1, read as the reverse complement.
CAGGATGCGCAGGTGGGACCCCTCGGTGGCAAAGAGCTCTGGGGGAGGGGGGAGGGAGGGAAGGAGGGGTGGGGGAGGGCTCAGGGCACCCCCCTGGGGCTGGGGGGCACTGCTGAGGGGGGTCCCTCCCACCCCAGGGTCCCTCATGGCAGCAGGGGCACTGCTGGGGGGGTCTCCCCACTGCCCCAGGGTGCCCCCCGGGGCTGGGGGGCACTGCTGGGGGGTCCCAGGGCCCGCCCCCGGCTCCGTACCGTTGATCACCTCCTGTCTCTCCACCTCCCGGGGGGGCAGGTTGGCCACCAGCTCCCGGCTCACCGTGTGCTGCCAGTTCTGGGGGTCCAGCTCCGGCTCCAGGTCCCAGAGCTGGCCCTGCTCATCCTCCAGCAGGTGGGGCAGGAAGGAATCCACCCCAAAGCCCAGGCTGGGAGACTCGATGCTCCTGGGAAAAAAAGGTGGGAGTGGAGGGGGGAAAAGAGGGGTGGGAATTCCCCGTGTCTGCCATCCCAGCACAGCCCTGGGTTTGGGCTGGAGTTTGGAGCCCTCAAGGAGCACAAGGCTCTGATTCAGGACCCAAAAGACTATGATCCCCTCCCCCAGCCCCCTTCATAAATGTCCTTCGAGCTCCTGCTCGAGGAGCCCCCTCATCCCACCCAGGGGGACGGAAAACTCGTGGGAATTCCCTTTCTCCCCCATCAGGGGGAATCCATCCCCTTGTGGAGCCTCCCCAGCCTGGCTGGAAGGGAAGGAAGAGCTAAGGAAGCAGGGGATAGAGCCCCCCAAAAGAAGGGCACAGCCCCAGGGGGGTTCCTACGGAGACACTTCCTGCTCCGAGGGAAAACTTGGAGCAATCCTGGATGGTTTGGGAGAGACAAGGGGAGGGAAAGGGGAGGGGGTCACTCACCTACGGCCCATCTTTGGAGTGAAGGGGGGGGTGGGATTTTCCAGAGACCTTGGGGAGGGATGGGAGAGTCACCTCTGTGTCCCAAAATCCCACCCTTGTCCCTCGGGATGGGAGCGCCATCCTCTGTGCCCTGAAATCCCCCCCTTGTCCCTCATCCCCTGGATCCAAACCCTCCCAGGGGAGCCCAGGCAGACCCTGGAGAGGGATTTTCCCACCTGGTGGACAGGCTGGACGCCGAGGAGGAGGCCGACTGGTGCAGCCGCGTGGCCTCGGCCGCCGCATCCATGTCCACGTCGCTCCGGGATCTGGGAACGTTCTCGGCTTTCCGGGACCTCTTCATCTCTTCCCGGCCCTTCAGGCTCTCGGAGCGGCCCAGCTTGACCTCAGCACGGGAGCTGGAGCAGGGAATAAACACCGGGACAGGGCTGAGCCCGCTGGGATGGGCCCTGCAAGGTTGGGGGGGTGGTTCTGCCTCTCTACCCCCCACCCTGGTTTGGGGGAGCTATCCCTGCTTCCAAGATTCCTTCCTGCCCAAACCATTCCGTGATTCCAGAGCTCCAGGAGACCCTCCCCGAAGGGTTGGCCCCCCCACCTGTCTGATTCCAGCAGATCCTCTGGGAAGCTGCCCGTGGAGAGGCGCTGGGTGCCGGGCTCCTGGCTCTCGTAGTGCTGGTTGTTCTCAAAGTGCTGGATGATATTCCTCACATTCCCGGGTTTGACTGCTGGGATAAAAGCAGGGAAAACCCCCCCGAACACACACGCACAGAGTGAGCCCAAGATGGGGACACAGCACCCAGGGCACAGCCAGCTCCCCTGGGGATGCTGGAATTCCCGGGATGCTGAGTGGGAGAAGCCATCCCTCCTCCCAGAGCCCGTCCCGACATCCCGGGGAATGTTTTTGGGGAGCTCAGGGGAGGTGGGTGAGGGGTGAGGGGTGGGTCACAAAATCCAACTGAAGCTCATGAGGTGAATGGCAAAACAAAAAAGAAGAGGCGTTTTACCTTCGACAGGGGACAAAGGGACATGAAATGCTGGAAGGAAGAACAACAAAAAATAATAATAAAAATGAGGTGTCAAATCAACCCCCCGGGACGGAAAAATCAAACCCCCCTGAGTTCCCAAGGAGGGAATGAATGAGGGAGCGGGAGAGGTGGGAAAGGTGGGAATTCCAGGCTGGAGGGGAGAGCCGGACAACACTCCCACAGGGACAGGGTGGGATTGCTGGGGCTGTCCAGGATTGGACCTGGATCTTTTTGTGGTGTCCCTTCCCCCTCAGGGCATTCCCTGATTCCATGAGAGCTTAGCTCTGCTCCCTTCCCACTCCCCCTCCTCCCAAAAAAAGCCACGGATGGGTGATGGGATGGTTTCCAAGGAGGGTGGGGGGTGGGGGATGAGAAATGCCTGGCACGGGGTGAGTGGGAATTCCAGGGGTTCCCAAGGCATTCCCAGGAAGCTGCAGCGGCCTCAGCACCTTGGAATTCCTGACACTCACTGCTCTGGGAGGAGATTTTGGGCTTCCCGATGTACTTGAGGATGGGGTTGCGCTTCTTGTCTTCCAGGGCATCCTTGTCCTTCTTGGAGCTGCTGCTCTGTTTGGGACACCCAGGAGGATGAAACAGGGAGAGGAAACATCCCCACGGGAGCCCCAGGGGGGATCCCAACATTCCCTGTGCTGGAATGAGCTGCTGGAGAAGGGATGGGGCCGGGATCTGCTGCTCTGAGGGTGTGGGGGGAGACAGGGATCTCCGGCTCTCTGGAGAGCCAGAGGGGCTGGAGCAGCAGGAGAAGGGGCTGGAGAAGTCCTGAGGGAGCTGGGGGGGCTCAGCATGGAGAAAAGGAGCTCGGGGGAGACCTTCTGGCTCTGCAATTCCCTGACAGGAGGGGGGAGCCAGGGGGGGTCAGGCTCTGCTCCAGGGAACAGGGACAGGAGGAGAGGGAACGGCCTCAGGCTGTGCCAGGGGAGGCTCAGGTTGGGCATGAGGAGGAATTTCTGCCTGGAAAGGGTGGCCAGGCCTTGGCAGGGGCTGCCCAGGGAGGTTTGGAGTCTCCAGCCCTGGAGCTGCCCAGGGAAGGCCTGGCCAAGGTGGGGATGGGGCACGGGGTGGGCTCGGTGGGCTGGGAGGGCTTTCCCAACCTCAGGAATTCCGGGATTCCGGCCTATCAGGGGAGCCACCACCCACCTTCTTGGCCTTGGGGAAGAAGGGCAGCCACTTGTCCCTGTCGGGGAGCGCCGGGGCCTTCTCGGAGGCGCCGGCAGGACGCGGGTCCCGGACGCGGATCCCGGTGTGGTTCATGTAGGTGCTGAGGGCAAAGGCCATGGGGGAGCTGGAAGAGAGCAGAGCACGGACATGGAGAGGGATCCCACCCCTGGACACGGCGAGGGGAGGTTGGGATAACCCTGGGGGGATCCACGGGGTGAAATCCCAGCAGGGGATGAGGCTGAGAGGGAAGAGGGAAGGAGAGGAGGAGCTGGGAGAGGGTGGGATGGAGTGGGGGGAGAAGGGCACACGAGACCCAGCAGATCCCAGGGGGAAGTTCATCCTTCCCCAGGATCCCAAGGGAAGTTCATCCTTCCCAGGACCACCCCAAGAGCCCCAGGGAGTACACACGTGGCACAGGGCGAAGATGCCGGAGGCCAGGACTGGATACTCCCCACGGAATTCCCAACCCTCCCACCGTGCCCTGGGGTCACTCACCTCCTGTCCTCCTCATACTTCGACCTGTGGAGAGACAGGGAGGGATAAAACGGGTTTGTCTGGGGACACCAGGACCACCCCCATCACGTCCCCTCCAGCGGGACGAAGGCACAGAGCCGAGGCCGCTCCTGCCGACCCTTCCCCCGCGCCCCCCACCCCAAATCCCAAAGGCAGGGCACTCACAGGATATCCCCGAGCTGGGCCAGCTGCTTCTCGGCCACCTGCCGCTCCTTCTGGGGGTCTCCATCCAGCTCCAGGAGGTCGTTCTCCCCATAGAGGCTCCCCAGGCCCATCGTCCGCTTCGTCCTGCGAGGACCACGATCGGGACCGGCATTTTGCATCCTGTGGGGTCTACGGGACCTACAGGGCCCTTTGCAGCCTACGGGGTCACTCCCCGGTGGGGACCCCCGGGCAGGGGAGGGGGTACCTGTAATCCTGGATCTGCTCCTGGATCTCAGGCATCACCATCTCCTGGGCCTCGAACAGGGCAGCCCGGGCGTCGTCCCCGTTCCGCAGGCGGCTCTCTGGGATGGGGAGGGACAATCCCGGTTCACCAACCACCCCAGGGATATCTGGGAATGCTCAGCCCTGAGTGCTGGCCACCCCCCTGCCAGAGGTGATTCCCCTCCTGTGTCCCACCCCTGGAGACACCACAAGGAGAGCTCCCGGAGCCCCCCAGACCCTCCTCCCGGCTCGGCATCCCAAGGAACGGCCCCTCACTCACCGATCTCCGCCAGGAGCTGCTCCGACACCTTCACCCGGAGAGGCTGCGGAGGGAGGGACAACAGGGGAGCAGCTCAGCTCTGGATCCCCCTTTTTCCCAGCTGGAAGGGGCTGGGAACACGGCGCTGGAGCCCTGAATTCCTGCCCCGTCACACCCCCAGCATCCCACGAAAGATTCCCAACAGGAATCTGCTCCCTTGGAGGAGCGCCTGGACCTCCCTCCCAGGACCCTCCTCTCCTGCTTCCAGGCCCCGGAGGCAGCTGGAGCTGCGCCAGGAATGGGGATTCCTTGTGCTTCCCAGGGGTGGAGGAAGCTTTTCCAGTGGCAAAGCCGCTTCCAAAACACTCCCCAAAATCATCCCAGGGCACAAGGGGAACAAATCCCAAATCCTCATCCTGCTTCGATGCAGGGAAGAGGAGCTGGTGATCCCAAGGGTGGTGGGGGCAGTGTGCCCTGGATCCTGCTCTTACTGCGCTCCTGTCCAGGAAGATATTCCAGATCTCCTTCCCCAAAGCCCGGGAATCCTTGGCTGTGCTCTGCTGGAAAACCTCCGTGCACAGGTAGAAGAGCTGCAGGGAAAAAAACAGGGAAAAGGGAAGGAGGGAAAGAGCTCAGCCCCCGAGCCACGGAACGGAAAGTGATCCTGAGAGTTGGAAGTGTCACCCCGTGGGAGTGTCACCCTCCCCGAGCTGTGGGAAGCCCCAGGCAGGCGTGGGAAGCAGCGGCATTCCCGGAGATGCCGGGAATGTGCCTCGGGAACGCGCAGGAAGGTGCCCCCCGGGCTCGGGGATTCCCGGGATTCCCCCTTACCAGGGGGCTGGGATCAGCCTGGGAGAAGATGTAGCGCAGGAAGACCCCCAGATGTGCCGGCCGGGATTTCAGCTTCCCCAGGTCCTGGAAGAGGGAGTCGCACTGGGAAGAGAAGGGAAGGGGAGGAATTCACTCCTCTGGACCCACAGCCCAGCTCCCAAATCCCACCTCCTCGGCACCGACCCAGGGCATCTCCTGGGAGGGATTTTAAATCCCACCAGGCCTGGGGGGGTCCATAAAGGGGGTGAGGGGACAAAAAAAAACCCCAGGAATGCCCTGTCCAGCTTTACCTCGTTGTTGAAATACCCCGGGTCACAATCCTCCTCCGGGCCGATGATCAGGGGCCTTCCCGGCCGCTCCTGCCCGGGAAAAGGGGTGGGAATGAGGATCCAGGGGGAGGGGGATCCTCTGTATTCCCGACGCTCCATCCCCCCTGGATGATCCTCCACCCCCCCCACAGCTCCCACCCACCTGCTCTGCCGAGGCTGGGAAGGGGCTGTCGGAGCCCTGGCGCCGATGGTGCTGGAAAAGCCGGGAGGAGATGATGGGGGAGGTCCGGGGGCTTTCCAGGCCGTGGTCGGAGAGGGTGGAATTCCGGTTCAGGGAGACCTGCTCGGGATGGGAGACACCGGGAGAGCAGCTCTCAGCTCGGAATCCACGGAAACAGAAACCCCCAGGAATGTGGAAAACACAAAAAACCCACCCCCTCAGGGGCCGCTTTGGGAGAGTTTTGGGATCAGGGGCACAAGCCGGGAATTTTGGGGGGGATCCCTCGTTTTGGGGGTAAACGTGATGAGCCCGAGGAGTTCTGAGTTGAGGCCACATGGCAAGGAATTCCACTGGTTCAGGCAACAAATCCCGTTGGGATTACCAAAGGAGGTCCCTCAGGATTCCCGGAGGGAATTCAAGGGGGTGGGGAAAGTCGGGATGGGCGGAAAACCCCCTCTCTCACCTCGCTCACAGAGGGGAATCGCTCAGTCCCTGATTCCAGCCCACTGTCTCCATCCTGGGAGTCCAGGGAGAGGCGTCCTGGGAGCAGAGGAGGGACTGATCCAGGCATCCCGGGAGCCGGGAATGCCGGGATGCTCCGACCACCGGCACCGGCGCTCACCTTCCAGCGACCGGAGCCCGGCCACGCTGGAGTCGCTGCTCAGCCTGGAATCCTGCAGTGGGAGAGGTGTGGGATCACCGGGGTGGTGCCCAGGATGGCGGGACAGGGATGAGGGAACCGGGAGCAATTCCCACCGCAGGGGGTTCGGGAAGGAGGGGGATGTCGGGAGGGCCACCCCGACACCTCGGGAAGGGGCTCAGGAGTCAGAAGGATGAGGTGGTGGGGAGGGGGTGACTCCCCCCCGGATCCACCCACCAGGGAATTCCCGGTCTCCTGCAGGATTTTCAGCTGGAGCTGGCTGACCCTGCGGCGCGCGCCCTCGATCTGCTCCTCCACGGCCGCTCCGGGGTTCCGGCTGTACAGCTCCTGGAAGCGCTGAGGGGAAAGACAGAGGGGAGGGGGAACCTTCACACCCACCCCAAAACCCCAGAAATCCCACCCCACCACCCACCAGGAAGGTCTGGAGGGTGCCCAGACAGCTGGGGGTGCTCCATCCCGGGAAGTGCCGGATCGGGATGGAGCAACCTGGGTTAGTGGGAGGCGTCTTTGATCCATCCCATGATTCCATAAGGGGCTGGAGCAGTCCCAGGACACCCATCGTGGCTCCAGGGAGAAAAAGAGGGGAAAACAGGGAAAAAAGAGCCCCCCCCCACCTGCAGCTCGGCCTCCTCCTGCCGCAGCATGTTCCGCAGGATCTGCGTGGCGTGTTTCTGCACCTCGGGGTCCTGCAATCCCACAGGGAATTCCTCAGCCCGCCCTCCCTCCTGGCCCCACACCGGGAGCAGGGTGGGGGCACACAGGGTGGGCTGGGGGGGGCTGTGCTGACCTGGAGGGGTCTGGGGTCGGTGATTCGCTGCGGCAGCGGCGGCGGAGGCGGGGGACACACAGGGGGGCCGTGGGGGGATCCCGCCGTCCCCGCATCCTGCTGGGAGCTGGAAACCCCCACCGAGGCAGGGGGCGAGCCCAGGAGGGTCAGAGCGACGTAGGCACCGGCTGGAGAAATTTGGGGGGAGGGAGAGGGAGAAAGAGCTCCGTGATTGAGTCGTGGAACTCAGCTCGGCCCAGCTCAGCCTAAACTTGACCCAACTCGACCCAACTCGACCTAAACTCAACTCAAATCAACCTAAACTCAACCCAACTCAATCTAAACTCAAAACAACTCGACCTAAACTCAGCCCAAATCAACACAAACTCGACCCGACTCAAACCAGCTCAGCCTAAACTCGACCTAAACTCAGCCCAACTCAACCTCAACCACCCTGTGGGCAAACCAGGGTGGGCACATCCCTATCCAGCGGATCCGCCGCCTGGATCAAGCCGGGCTTTTCCCATCTTTTCCAACTCCCGCTTCACCCCCCACAACATTCCAGGCGGGAAGAGCAGCCCCCTGGCCAACACTCACACTTGATCAACTTCACCACTTCCAGGTGGGAGCTGTTGGTCACCATCGTTCCGTTCACCTGGCAGAGGAGAGAAGGGGTGGGAGAGGCCGGGAAGGGGGAGGGGGGAGCGGGAATGCTGGCGGAGAAGGGGCCGGGAACGCTCACCTTGACGATCCGGTCGCCTTCCTGCACCCCAGCCCTCATGGCAGCCCCGCCTGGGACACAGGGAGGAGTCAGGACGGGCTCCTGGTGGTCCCCAGATCCTCCTGACAACGTTCCAGGGGGACACGGGGAGCACCAGGCACGGGATTCCCGTGGGACGAGCCCTTGGGTGCTTCCCAGCACCCCTTCAGCTCATCCAGACAATCCCTGTCCTGCCCATCCCAGCCTTTCCCACCTCGGGATGGGAGAGGGGTCCCAACCTGTTGTCCTACCATCCAGACACATCTGGAAACACCGGGATCCAGAGGCAGGAGCAGAGCCCCCCCCCTTTCCCTGTCCCTGCTCCTCAAAAGAGCCCCCCAGGTTGGGATCCAGGAAAAATCCGCTTTTTCCAGAGCCAAAAAACCAAGAGGAAAATGTTTCCACTCGGTCCAGCTCCCAAGCCAAGGGGCTGAGAGATGCAGTGAGTGGAAAGTCCTCCAAATTGTTGGGATTCTTTGGGGTTTAATGGGAAAATGAAGGGAGTGGGGAGAGGACTTGGGAATGTCCCACCCTGGGGAACCTCAGCCCTGTCCCCAACTTCCAGGGATAACTCCAGCTGCAGGAGAGAGCTGGAGCTCCCAAGCCTTTTCCCTTTCCTATATCCTCATTTTTCCTGGCTTTCTGGCGCAGAGAGGGGAAGGGGGAGGAGCTGGGAACATCCGCTGGAAAAGAAGCAGCTCATTGTCTGTTTAAATTGCAGCTCCAAAGACATGGAGCTCGGGAGCCAAATCCACGTTTTCCAGGGGCTACAACAGGGAATTCCCACCCCACCCCACCCCACCCACCTGCCAGCTCCCTAGGATGTACAAGGAAAGGGCAATCTGGAGGAGCTCCCATGGAATCATGGAAGGGTTTGGGTTGGAAGGGGGACTTAAAAACCTCCTTCCACGCCCTGCCCTGGGCAGGGACACCTTCCATAGGTCAGGACACTCTGAGCCCCATCCAGCCTGGCCTTGGACACTTCCAGGGATGGGGCATCCATGGGAGGGATTTATTCCCACTATCCAAGCCAAGCCAGCACAGGGAATCCTAGCATGGTTTGGGGTGGAAGGGACCTCAAGGCCGCTCCAGTCCCACCCCCCCACCCAAAACCGAAGGAAAATCCCCTTCTCCCGGTGTTCCCTCCCCGGGACGTGGCCCAGGGTGGGGTGGGGGGATCCCTGAGGGATGTCCTGTCCCCCCCAGACCCCCCTGCCAGGGCTGGGCTGTCCCACCTGGTCGCACCGACTGCACCAGCACCACGCGGTCGCCGCTGACGGTGAAGCCGAAGCCATGCTGGTCCTTCTGGATGATGACACAGCGCTGGACCAGGCCTGGAGAGGGACAGAGGGACAGAGGGAGAGGAGGGACAGGAGGGAGAGGGGGAGGAGGGAGAGGAGGAAGGAGAGAAAGAAGAAGGAGAGCAGGAGCAGGTGGCAGTGAGGCCCCCGGGTTTGGCCCCAGGGTGGGGGGTTTGGCTCCAGGAGGTGGCAGTGGGGCCCCTCCACCACTCCCAGTTTCGGGGGCCGTGCTTGGAGCCACACGTGACCTCAGCCCCCTCCCCAGAACTCCTGGGACCCCCAAAGCGGGGCTCAAAAGGGACCTCCCACGCCTGAGACCCCCCAAAACTGGGGTGAAAAGGGTCCCCCAAGCCCCCAGGAGCCCAAACTGGGGGTGAGAGGGTCCTCCTGACACCCCTGACCTCGAGCTCATCAGCTGCCCTTGGCCACAATTGATGCACCCCGTGAATCCCTCGGGTTTGGACCCCAATTCCCAAAAAAACTGGGGTGTCTCAGGCTGGGAGGAGCTGCAGCCCCAGCCATGGAAGGTCCTGCCCTTCCCAGACACTTCCCCAGGTGACTCTGGGGGGCTGTTCCCGAGGTCCCTGCCGTGGGCAGGACGCTCCAAGTGGCCCTGGAGGCCCGAGGGAAGCGGAGGGTGGGGCGGGAATTCGGGAATTCCCACCTGTGGATTCGGAGGAGTCGGAGGGCTGGCGGTGGTGCCCGGGGGGCCTTCGCTCCGATGAGGAATCCCCCAGTGAGGACAGGCTGCTCAACCTGGGGCGGGGAGCAGGAGGAGACATCAGGGATGGCCAATCCGGGAATCCCAGGGCTTGGAAAAGCCCTCCCAGCCCATGGAGTCACCACACTGTGCCCCATCCCGGCCTCATCCCCCCAGCCCAGAGCGCTCAGCGCCACAATCTCCAGGGGTGGGAACTCCTGCCAAGGCCTGGCCGCCCTTTCCGTGGGGAAATTCCTGCTGATGCCCAACCTGAGCCTCCCCCGGCACGGCCTGAGGCCGTTCCCTCTCCTCCTGTCCCTGTTCCCTGGAGCAGAGCTTGATCCCCTCCCCAGCTACTCCCTCCTGTCAGAGAATTCCAGAGCCAGGAGGTCCCCCCTGAGCCTCCTTTTCTGCAGGCTGAGCCCCCCCAGCTCCCTCAGGACTTCTCCAGCCCCTTCTCCTGCTGCTCCCGCCCCATTCCCTCCCCTGGCCGCGCTCCAGCCCCTCCAGGACCTGGACATGGCCCTGCCTGTTCCCTGCCCGGCCCAGGGGCTCAATCCCTGCCCGGGAAGGGGCGGGATTAACCCCACGGGATTACGGGGCAGACGGGGCGGCCGCAGCGAGGTCAGACCTGCAGCTCCACCAGGAACCAGGACCGGCTCCCCCCACAAACCCCCTCCCCGGGATTCAGGGATGCTCCTTAAGCCTCTCCCTCGGCGCAATTCCCGCGCTCCGCCAAACCTGCAGCCCCTCCGGGAGCTTCCCAGCGATCCAGGGGGGGAAGGGGCTGGGCCAGCCCTGGCTTAGCCAGGCTAAAAGAGTCCTTTAATTCGGCTTTGCATAAGCTCCTTCCTAATTGACTTACTGGGAATGGGGGGGGGCAAAACAATCCCAACTCCTGCCCCCTGGAATCCCAACTCCTGCCCCTGGAATCCTGGGATATATGTGGGAAAAATGGGGATGTATGGGGGAAAAATAGGGATATATGTGGGAAAAAATAGGGATATATACAGAAAAAATAGAGATATACATGGAAAAAATAAGGACACATGTGGGAAAAAATAGGGATATATACAGAAAAAATAGGGAGATACGTGGAAAGAATAGGGATATACATGGGAAAAATAGGGGTGTATATGGGAAAAAAGTGGAAAACCACCAAAAATCCAGGAGCTGGGAAGGGAATAAGTGTCTTGATGGGATCCCTCCCGTGAGGAATCTGCTTCCATCACTGCGGGCAAGGGACACGCCGGGGCTGTCCAGGATTTCCCAAGCCAAGCCCCTGCTTTCCCAAGCCCAGCCTGCCCTGCAGGCAGTTCCCAACATTCCCGGGACAGGAAGGAAGGAATTCTAGCTTAAAAAAAAAAAAAAAAAAAACAGGAGAGGGGAATAAAAAAAATAAAAAAATGATTCAGCTTCCTCCCCTTCCCCCCTCCCGGATCGGCCTTTCCCGGCGCTCCCTCCTGGAGCAGCTCCAACCTCCCGGCACGGAGAGGACACTCAGCTCCCTGTCCCTGTGGGAATGGGGGGAGGATCCCGTGGGAATGGGGGATGAATCCCGTGGGAAAGGGGGGTGAATCCCGTGGGAAAGGGGGGTGAATCCCGTGGGAAAGGGGTTTGAACACCCCAGGAACGAGGGGTGAATCCCATGGGAATGGGGGGTGAATCCCCTGGGAATGGGGGGTGAATCCCCTGGGAATGGGGTTTGAACACCCCGGGAATGGGGGGTGAATCCCATGGGAATGGGGTTTGAACCCCCTGGGAATGGGGAGTGAACCCCCTGGGAATGGGGGGTGAATCCCCTGGGAATGGGGTTTGAACCCCCCTGGGAATGGGGTTTGAATCCCCCAGGAATGGGCAGCAGGGCCTGGAGGGCTCGAGGCGCCGGGAACGCCTCTGGAAATCTGGGAATGATGCGGCTCCACGAGGAGCCTCCTCCCAGGGATCCAGCAGAACAGCCAGGATTCCAAACACTCCAACAACTCGGCGGACGCTGGAAAAGCTCGGCTTAAATTAAGGCTTGGAATTAAATGGGGGGGGTTTGGGATAATGGGGCTCCATTCCCAACGCTCCCAACCCTCTGCGTGCTCCAGATCTGTGCAATTCCCAGTCCCCCACGGGGAGGGATGTGGGGGAAAGATGGGATTTTGGAAGGGTGAGGTGACAGTTCCTGGAAATCTGTTGGGATTCGGAGTCACGGGGCCCAAAACGGCCCCTCCCGAGGGGAAGGGAGACCCTGAACAACCTCCTGGGGGAGATTCCCAGCGGGATCAGACCCGGAAGGGGATGGAGACGGGAGTGTTGTGCCCGCAGGGATTGGGAAAAGGCTGGGAAGAGCTGTGGGAGCCAAGGAAGGAGCAGGGAAGGGGCAGGGAAGGATTTGTGTCGCCCTTAAACGACATTCCAAACGCTTTCCACTGGTGTCCTGCTCCATGAAACTCCAGCTCCATGCCCAGCTCCAGCACAAAAAACCCTCCTGGAACGCCCCCCCCTTATGGGAAAATCCATGGAAAAGCCATGGAGGGGTCGGAGCTGCCCAGCCGGGAAGAGCCGGGGTCACGGCCTGGGAGGCCAAGGAGCAGCTCCCGCTTCCCGGGGCTGGATTCCCAACTTCCCAGAGCTCTCCCAGAGCAGGGCAGGGTAATGATTAACGGTGCTCCTGGAAAACAGGGACCGGCAGAGCTGGTTTGTCCGGCACCGAGGGCGCTCCCGGGCTCAGAAATCCCGGGATTTCTGAGATACGGGATAACCTTGTCCCGAGGGGATGGGTTTTCTTCCTTCCCCTTCCCAAGGTTTCACCCCCGTTCCAAAGGGACGCTTCCCGCTGTCCCAGATCACTCCAGCCTGGCCTTGGACGCTTCCAGGGGTGGGGAATCCACAGTTCTCTGGGAATCCTCTCCTCCAGCTTTCCCGGGAGCTCCTTCTCCGAGGGGAGCGAAAGAGCAGAGACCAAACCCCCGGCCAAGCCCCATTCCCGGTGTCCCTTCTCCGTCTCCCAGTTCCACAGGAGAGGACCTGCACTGGATTCCACTGGCCTGCCCTTCCCTGGGATCATCCCTATTCCTTGGACATCCCAAAGCCACTGCTGGAACAGGAGAGCAGGAGCTGCTTGGAGGGGTTTCCATGGGGAAAATCACTCAAATTATCCCTTTTTATCTTGAAATGATCCCATTTTCCAGGGAATTCTGATCATTTCCCGAGGAATTCCTCCTGGCCCCCAGCAAGTCCTGGCCTGGCCGACACCCCAAATTCCCTCCTGGAGCCCCCGTGGAGCCCCCCTGGCACAAGTGGCACCTCAACCCACTCCCCAAATCCCTAAATCAGCTTTTCCAGGGACACAGGGAAGGAAAATAACCCCTTTTTTGGGGGGACAGAACACAGGGAAGAGATGCTGAGGATTCCAGGGAATCCCAGCCCATGTGCCAGGGGCACTGGGAAGCTCCTTGTCCGGAGCCCCACAGTAGTTCCTAAAGTCCCAATCCCAAGAGCAAACGGGGTTTCCAAAGGGTTTATCCCACTGGATCACATCCCCCCTTTTCCCTGGGAAAACCCACCGGGATTTAACCCCCCCTTAACGACCCCCCCGAGGGGGGCTCGGAGCCCTGGTGGGACAAGATGTCCCACCCCCCCCAAAAAAAAACCACCCACCCTAAGAGCCCCCCCTGGAGAAATTTGGGTTAAAACTGAGCCTTTTGGGGAGCAAAATAGACCAAGGAAAGGACGTTTCCCAGCAGGGTGGGATTTGGGGGGCACTGGGTGGGTTTTGGGGGGTCCTGGTGTTCTCCAGGGGGGTCTGTGGAGGGATGGGATTTGGGGGGGGGGAGGGGGGTCCTCTGAGGATTCCCCGAGCTCCCAAAACCCCACAATTTAGCCCCAAAACGCTGCTCCCCCCCCCAGGGGTCTAGGGAGGGATCCAGGAGGGGGGGCTGAGCCCCTTCCCCCACTACCAAAACCCCGGAGTTTCACCCCAAAACAGCACTGCTCCCCCCCCCCCCCAGGGGTCTATGGAGGCTGAGCCTCCACCCCCTTCACTCCCAAAACCCCCCAGATTTCCCCCTCCCCGCGATTGTCCGCCCCCCTTCCCACCCTCCCCATGCCCGGGGGTCTCTCTCCCCTCGCCCCCGGCCCGGCCCTACCTGTC
>JAWWES010000237.1:0-19349 GCA_035583135.1 Lophotriccus pileatus | reverse complement strand
ATGGGCAGGGACACCTTCCACTAGCCCAGGTTGCTCCAAGCCCTGCCCAACCTGGCCTTGGACACTTCCAGGGATGGAGCAGGTCATGATTTGTCACACTGGAGAAACATTATTCATTGCTGTTGTGTTCTCACTCCCTAATTAACACATTAATCAGCTAAGAGAAGAGGATTGGATTATTTTACATTTTAATATCTGTTAGGGTGTCATTTCTGATGAATTCCAGTCAAAGCTGGTCCTGCTTAACATGAAGATCTTCCCATGGAGACCTGTCAGTGGGCATGTGCTGGATTACATCCACATTTCCCTTCCTGTTCACTGCCCTGAACTCGTATTTACAGTGAATGATTTCACAGGTTTCCATTCCACGTCCCGGGGATTTATTTATAGAGAGTGGAAAGAACATTGGGTTGTTTTCTTTACTAATTTGTCGCCTTTAATGCTTGTCTCCCAGATTTCCTTCCTGCAAACAAGCAGAAGAAAGAATATGCAAATCCAGCTCGTATTTCTGGAGGTTTCTCCATATCAAAAGGATTCGGAATTAAAAGACAAATATAAGCGAGAAAAGCTGAATTAATTTTATTCGCCCCCTTGCAGCTTGGCACAGAATCTGTGATTCTGGGAACACAATCCTTCTTTACAGAGAATTCCTAGTTTTCCATCCAAAAATCCCTCCTTCCGTGACTCCTCACATTTTTCTCTCAGAATGTCTTCAGATGTTGAAAGAGCAAAGCAGTTTTTTGGATAGAGCTGCTGAAAAAAATAAACTCCTCTCCCCTTCAAAACCTGAAAATTCTCTTTTCCCAAAATATTTGTAATCCAGTTCTCAGACTTTCCAGGTTTTAATTAAAACTCCAAGAGTTCTGACAGATAAAAACTCTTTGCATGAAAACTTGGAGGAAAAAAAAAAAGCATTTTTCCAGCCCTGAAAATTCTTTATTTCTTCCACCAGTCCCAGGTTTCTTTGGAGTCATAGCTGAGGGAAGATCCCTGTTCCTCAGGATCATGGAAAAAAATGACCAAATTACTCAGGGTTTTTTTTCCCCACAAGGAGGGATTCTTGTTCCTTCCACCTTATTTTTGGATCCTCCAGATTTTACTTTTTCAGCTTTTGGATGGTCTTAACCAACCAATCCCTTGGAGCCAGGCTGGGAGAGCTGGGGGTGTTCACCTGGAGAAGGGAAGGCTCCAGGGAGACCTTTGAGCTCCTTCCAGGGCCTAAAGATGCTCCAAGAGAGCTGGAGAGGGACTGGGGACAAGGGATGGAGGGACAGGACACAGGGAAGGATTTCTTCCTAAAATCTAACCTAAAACTCTCCCCTTGTATTTTTAGTTGCCAAGGTGTTTTCTCTGACTGATGAATGACCAGCCAGAACCTCCTGCACCTTCAACTCCGTGGCTTCTTCACAGTCCTTCCCCCTCGTGGGTCTCACCCCAGCCCAACCCTGCTGGCTCTTTTGGGAGCCTGTTCCAAACCCCTCCTTTGGCTTTGCTGCTTAGAAATGTTTCTTCTTTCCAGCCAACATTCATCTGAGCTGAGTTTTTAGCTCTTTGTCCTGGTGCCAGCTTCATCCTGCAGCTAAAATTATTGTTCCTCCTTCCTGCTGCCTGTCTGGAGACCAGGCACGACTCCTACTCAGCTTCCACCTCAAGCCAAGCTCTTCCAGGCTTTTCTATTTAAAGAAACTCTTCTTAGCTCTGACAGTCCTTGCTTTTCCTTCATGGATTTCATGTTGTGTCCATCTTTTCCTGAGGGAGAGTTTGTGACATTCCCCAACAAGCTCCCAGCTTGTATAAAGATAAAAGCTTTGCTCTCGTTACAACGCCCAGTGAAACAGCATCACATCCAGCTTGTCCACAAAGCTTTGCAGACTTGTCAGTGCCACAGATAAACCGGTCTGGAACTCAGGAATTTAATATTCCATCCTTCTGGATTTGACTGGAGCTGAAACTCAGGTGTGAACCTTCACAGTTTCTCTTTTGCATGGCACAGGAACCAGAAAGCCCAGACCTGAGCACTGAGACTCATCCTGTAAATCAGCTGATAAGGCAAGGAAGAACCCAGAAGAGGGGCCTCAGCCACAGCAAATTAAGTGTAAATTATGGAGTAATTAGTAAATAATCAGTGTCTTACAGGCCAACTCCTGATTTCACCTCGAAGCTTGACAAATAAACCCATCACAGTAGGTGCTCCTGATGTCTCACCAGGTGCCAGGGGTCTTGCACAAGGTTTGTGTCCCATCCCTTGGGCACCCTTTGGATATCACAGGGATGGCAGTGGGATGGCACACGTGCTCATGTCAATAGAATTTGCTGAGAGGTTTGTTTTTCTCAAGACAGCACCAATAAAATTCGGGGCTGGAAATGGGCAGAGAATCAATAGGGTTAATCCCTGTTACTCACCCAAGAAATGCCCCTTCCTGTAGCCCTGTTTTGGGAGACTTCCCCTTACAGAAATATTCCCTTTTTTCTTTGTTTGGATGTGTGTATTCATACACCTTTATCTTTAGGACTAACAATTTTAACCATTTCTTAAATCTAAAGAACTAAGAGATGCTGGTGGGAGCTGCAAAATATTTTCACAGAATCATGGAAAGGTTTGGGTTGGAAGGGACCTGAAAGATCATGGAATTCCAACCCCCTGCCATGGGCAGGGACACTTTCCACGGGACCAGGTTGCTCCAAGTCCCATCCAAACTGGCCTTGGACACTTCCAGGGATGGGGAGTCTCTGGACAACCTGTGCTCAACAGCAATTAATTCCTGTGGTTAATGATCATCCATGTACCATCCTCCTCTCCATGGAGGTGACCATGCAGTGGCCATGAAAATACATGGAAAAAGGAGAAAAGAAGGAGCTGCCAACACAGCCCAACAAATCCCAGGGCAGTGAGGCAGAGACCTCTCCCCAGGATTCCTTACCTGTCCCTTAAAAAGATGACCCCCTGTCTCCAACTTGTTTAACCCCCCCCCCCTTTTTAATTAATCATTTCATTAGTCATTTAACAGAGATATTCGGGTTGCTGTGTGCATTAAACTGAGTTAGGTTGTGATATTTTAACGCCACAAGAGGGAAAAAAAAGAAACCTTTCACTCACAAGTGACATTTTCTTTGAATTTTATCTCTTGCAGCCAAGATAAATAGAAACAACATTCCAGTGCAAGACTAAAGTTTGTTGTTTTGAACTCCCTTCCTCTCGAAATGAGCCCTTTTTTTTTTTTCTAACACCAGAAAGTTCAATATGTGTGAAAACAAAGGTCTTTTTGGCCTTTTATCAGCTGGTCACAAGAGAGATGACTGTGCAGTCACAGCTGGTCCTCTGTGCCACCCCTTGGAGGCTCAGATGCCTCATGAAGCTCAAATTTACTGGCATGACAAGACCATTTCATCTGGGTCTCATCTACTGTGGTTGATGCTTTCACTTCTCATTAGCTCAGGGTTAGGTGAATAATGAGCTGTGGACACCAGAAAGTGAAGTACCAAGACGTTTCAAGCTCACAGACAAGTCAAACGAGCCTTTTTTAAGAAAGATTCTTGCATGTAAATGTCAAAATTCTGGTTACTTGGCTCTTTATATAAATATCTGGTTTGATCTTGGTTTTTTAACTAAACAGAGCCTCAATTCCCTCTCAAGTTACATGAGGAAAAATAAGGTCATTGCTTCAAAGGAGGAAGGAGGGAAGAGGATACTTTGACCTTCCCAAAATGCTTGGAAGTCCCCAGAGAGGGAAATTATCATTTTATCCGTTCTCCAAGAGTTTTCATGCTCAGGAAAGCTTGTCCCAAGCTCAGGTCTTTGTTCTGTGTGATTTTTAAGCCACAGAGATTAAACCTCCTGCTGTAAATCTTCAACCCTGCAGCAGGTTGAAGCTGTGGAGTTGAACCAGGAGAGAAAGGCAAGGCTGGACATCAGCACTGAACTGAAACTCGGCAGTTTTGTGCTGTTTCCAGGAAAAGCTGAGGGCAAACCACACAGTTCAATCCTGCTTTTCATCAGTGCCACCAGGAGGAGCAGGGAAAGACCGAGTGCAACCCCAGGCGAAGGAGGGAAGAGCTGGGAGGGCAAAGGAAGATGCAACAAGGGCAGACCTGGGGTGGGAAAAGCATGAAAGTGGGGAGATCTTGGGGAAACATTAAGTGGAATGTAGGTCAGATCTTTAGAAGCAAAAGGACGTGAAGGCTGGTTGTGAAAGACCAAAGAAGAGGGAGTTGTGTGCAAGTCTGGCTTGTTTACTGGGAAAGGCAAAATTAAATCGTTCTGGTGGGCCAGGCTGACGTGATGATACCAGAAATGCATCCTCAAAGGTGAAGTTCAGGGAAAAAAGGCTCCACAGGGGCACTCTGTGCTGGGTTAGGAACTGGCTGGAGGGCCGGGCCCAGAGAGTGGTGGGGATGGAGCTGCATCCAGCTGGGATCCAACCACCAGTGGTGTTCCCCAGGGGTCAGTGCTGGGCCCAGCACAAGGTGGGGTTGGGGCACGGGGTGGACTCGACCACCTCAGTGCTCTTTTCCAACCCAGCTGATTCTGGAATTCTGAGAAGTGCTCTGGACTAATACAGGGCCCCCTTTGCCTGCCAGTCATTCAAATCCGTAGCAGGGCTGTGTCATCCAGAGCACTGCTGAGTTTCCAGGTGCCAGCTGGGCTGGCACAGCTGGCTTTGTGTGGTTCACCTCCCTGAAACACCCTGTACACGGTTTAAGCTCTCATATTTTACTCCAGACCCGGGTCTGACTCAGAGAACAGTCAGATTTGGGCTGTTATGTGGCAAAGCAAAGCCATGAGGCACCTGCTGACCTGCAGTTAAACCAGGCACGGAATTACCTCAGTCATCCTCTTGCTGTGGTGAGTCATTCCCAGTTTTTCCCTCTTGCCAAGCTTTGCCTCAGTCAGAGGGGTGTAAATCCCTCCCAGATGAGTGGTGTCACACCAGTGTCCACAACCAAACCTGGCATGGAAACTGAGCTTAAAACAGTGCAGCCAGACTGGGTATGACCCTGGCTCTTCTATCCATGCTGGGAATTCTGCTCCTGGACACACAGCTTTACTGCCCACAGACCTCATGGTCTCTGCCAGAATCCAATACAATTTATATTTAATACCACTCAGACCACTTGCTGTAGGATCCCTACAGCCAGCACAGGCAGAAACCCCAGAGAAAACCATCTGAGTCCAGTCCTCGCCCTTCCCCTGAAGAGAAGAGAATTTCCAGTTTGCCAGTGCTCTCCTGATCAGCCTTTCCAGCTTTTAAACCTGTGCTTCGCTGAAAGACGTTGGTTTATGGAAGGCAAAATGCTTCCCACACGTTCTTTTTTGATTGGAAGTTGTTTAAAGGGATTATCTGAATTGAAAGTCGGCTCTCCATCATTCCAGCGAGGAGGTTTTTGGAGGCGCCAAATTCTCCTGATTCTGATTCCAGAGGTCAGATTCCAGCCATCTGAGCAGGAGAGCAGGGGAGAGCTGACAGGACAGAGGGGTGTCATATGCCAAAACCAGCCATAAGCTCAGTCTGGCTGGTTTTTTATTTAATCATGACATCACAAAATGGTTTGGGTTGGAAGGGACCTTCAGGATCCTCTCATTCCAACATTCCAAGCCCCCTGCCATGGGAAGGGACACCTTTCATAGACCAGGTACTCCAAGCCCTTGATCTTAAGAAAGAGGGGGACATTTCTGATCCTTTTCTCATGGAAAACAAATAACCAACACAAGCTGGAGTGCAAGTGATTTGGTTGAGGATAAAATGACAGAGGGGAGGGGAAACTCGAAAGGCAAGGTCCACCCTCCTGCCCTTGGATCCAGAGCTAATTCCCAGCTGGATCACTGTTCAGGTAACTTGTCTGTTACACTGTGACACCCCAGGCAGCTGCTGTGGCACTTTCCATGTCCTTCCTTAGCCTGGATGTGGCATCAGTGCCATGGGCTGGGAACTGTGGCGGGGTTGGATCAAGGGCTGGGCTTGATGATCTCAGAGGTCTTTTCCGACCCAGTTGATTCTCTGATCCTATGAATTAATGGCTAAATGTTAATGGACGCATTTTGGGTTTGGGGGGTTTGGTTTGGTTTGTTTGTTGTCGTTTTTTCTTAGTCCTGCCATAGTTTTTACAGTGTTCTGTTTTTTTTTGCCACTGTCTATAAACCCAGCCTTAACAGCTCAAAGGTGGAGTCAATATTGCTTCCATTTGTGTTCAGATCTTATCATTTGTGGGGGTAGGGAGATAACAGACTTATTGATGACTGGCTGAGCCCAGTCAATGCTCAGCACTCCATTTCGCTGCAGGCTCTCTTTATATTCTGGGGTATTATTGCTGTGATGTTTAGGATGGAACAGCAAACATTTGTTTCGAAAGGGGAGCAATATTAAACCTGCTGCTGGTAAGAGAATTCCCTCTTTATGCCTGAAACAAATCAGAGAAGTCCTAATAAGAGCGAGGGCTGTTCTTTCACAACCCATCTCTGGGAGTAATTACAGATGAAGGCTGGAATGTCTCGGCAGCAGCTGCTGAAGTGGCACTGCTGTGTTTCTTTACAGTTCCTGAGCAGTCACTGAGCAAATGCAGACTCAGGAGCAGAGTGTTGGGAGCAGAGATAAAGAGCCTCGGGGAGACTCATTCCCTACATCCAGAGCACCCATCCTGCAGCCCCAGCGCCTGGGGCTGATCTCCAGGGAGAGGAGAGGGAGAGCTGAAGGGAAATAACTTGGCTCAGGGAATAATGGAGGGAAAGAATGGTTTGCTCCCTGCCATGAAGTGGAATCCCAGAGCACAGCAGAGAGGAGGTGGCAGAGCTGCAGTTAAACAGCACAGTGGCTTGTAAATACAAAGGAACTCAACCATTGTTCAAGGAGGGCTTTCAAAGCAAAAGAGAGGGGTTTGGGCTCAGTTCATGCTCAGGAAAGCTTGTCCCAAGCTCAGGTTTTTGTTCTGTGTGATTTTTAAGCCACAGAGGATAAACCTCCTGCTGCCAAGCACAGTCTGGAGGCTTCAACGCTGCAGCAGGTTGAAGCTGTGGAGTTGAACCAGGAGAGAAAGGCAAGGCTGGACATCAGCACTGAACTGAAACTCGGCAGTTTTGTGCTGTTTCCAGGAAAAGCTGAGGGCAAACCACACAGTTCAATCCTGCTTTTCATCAGTGCCACCAGGAGGAGCAGGGAAAGACCGAGTGCAATCCCAGGCAAAGGAGGGAAGAGCTGGGAGGGCAAAGGAAGATGCAACAAGGGCAGACGTGGGGTGGGAAAAGTGCTGACCTGACAGCCCTCCAAGACACCCATTGCTCAGAGAATCACAGGATGGTTTGGGGTGGAAAGGACCTCCAGGACCATCCAGTTCCAATTTCCCAGCCATGGGCAGGGACACCTTCCACAGGACTAGGTTGCTCCAAGAGCAATCCCACAGGGGAAGGAAGGGGAAGTGGATTTAAGCTGAAGGAAGGCAGGTTTAGAGCAGATATCAGGGAAAAATTCCTCCCTGGGAGAGGGGGGAGGCCCTGGCACAGGTTGCCCAGAGAAGCTGTGGCTGCCCCATCCCTGGAAGTGTCCAAGGCCAGGTTGGACAGGGCTTGGAGCAACCTGGGATGGTGGAAGGCATGGACTGGAACAGGATCATCTTGAGAGTCCCTTCCAACCCAAAACATCCTATGATTCTACAATGCAAGCCAACAAGAAATGTGAGGAATGTAAAGGCATTAGAGAGTGTCCAGAGGAGGGCCATGGAGGTGGTGAAGGGTTTAAGGGGGAAAGGCACAGGAGGAGTTGCTGGGATCACTTGATTTGTTCAGCTGAGGGAGAGGAGAGTGAGGGGAGAGCTCACCAGGGCTGCAGCTTCCTCAGGAGGGGAAAAAGAGGGGCAGGCACTGATCCCTTCTCTCTGAAGAAGAGGGAATGACATGAAGCTGTGTCAGGGGAGGGTTAGGTTGGACATTAGGAGGAGGTTCTTCCCCCAGAGGGTGGTTGGGCACTGAACAGATCTGAGATGATCAGTTCAGCACCCAGAGAAACCAAACACCCAGTTCAACACCCAGCTCGCTCCCAGCAGCAGCAGCAGCTGCTCCTCTTTATGATCCCAGATATTCCAGGGACATTTAGCCCTGTTGTGCTGAGCTCTGCACACACAGGGAATGAGGCAGTTTGGGAGGCATTCCTTCCTCAGGCAAATGGAGCCATCTGTGACAGCCACCCCGAGCTCCCTCTGCAATCCACAGGCACTTCCAGAGGGTGATTCCTCTCACCCTCAAGGAACCAGCTAAACAGAGATGAATCACGTTTTAAAATGCCATGTTTTCCCCCCATTAAGGGGAATAGAGTCCTACAATGCACTTCCTTGCAGTTATCAGGGCTGAATCACACATTCCTCTCCTTTCATGGGTGCTGAACTTTGGGTGAATAAACGACAGATGACCAGGCACTCAGAACAAACCCACAGCCCCAGCCTCATCCTAAAGAAAGGCCCCAAACCCTCCAGGTCCTGCATCACTGCAACCCAGAGCCCGATGACCCAAAATTGCCCAGCAAATCACCACTGAAGTGTCTGAAGTGGTGCAAGAAAGTCCCACCTGGGAACAAGTGGTGACAATGTAACCCCACTGAATTACAGGTGAAGGGCTTCCAAATTTTGCATGTCCTTATTGGGTTTCATGTCTTTATTGGCCTCATTAGCCTGGTTAGTTTTGGATCCTTGTCTGTCCAGAGGTTTCCCTGAAATTTTTCACTGTGGAAGTTTAAAGAATACAGAATTATCCCAAGGACCTTTTTGATTACATACATATAGGATTTCCTTTATATACATATAGAATTTCTTTTATCACTTCTTAATAAGGTTAGAGTCAATCTGCACTAGGACTGGACAGAGAAAAACCTTCTCCACAAAGAGCTTTGGACTCACTGTCATGGAATCATGGAAAGGTTTGTGTTGGACCCTATCACTGCTTCTTCAAAGTCCCTCTCCAGCTCTCCTGGAGTCTCTTTAGACACTGGAAGGGACTCTCAGGTCTCCCTGGAGCCTTCTCTTCTCCAGGTGAACACCCCCATCTTTCCCAACGTATCTCCAGGGCAGAACCTCTTTGCTAACCCACAACTGATTAACAATTTGCTTTCATCTCCCTTCCCGAGCCTGTGGAAGGTGCTTTGCTGTGCTCAGAGTCTGGGACTTACTGTTCCAGCAGGGAAAAAAACCACAAACAAACCACCATCCCATCAAAGCTGTCATTCCCTTTGGCAGGAAATCCCAGCAGAGATGCACGAGGTGTGCTCTGAAGTCTCTCCCCTTTAACTCCTCCGTTTTCTGCCTGCTGTGGGTTTCTCCCACAGAACCCAAAGGAAAAACCAAGCTGGGGAAGTGCTTGGGGTGCAATTTAATAAGATGGATAAGAGGATAAAACTCGGTGAGAGGAAATGACCTCGAGTTATGCCGGGGAAGGTTTAGGTTGGATATTAGGAAACGTTTCTTTCCTAAACGGTCTGTCCAGCCATGGCCCAGTTGGCCAGTGGTGGGATCCCCATCCCTGGATCCAAAAGCCATGGAGAAGTGGTGCTTGGGGACATTGGTTAGTGGTGGCCTTGGCAGTGCTGGATTAATGGTTGGAGTTCATGATCTTGGAGGGCTTTTCCAACCTACATGATTCTGTGACTTAAATAAAACAGATCCCATGAGGAACAGAGGGAGCTGGAACAGCTCACTGGGGTGGGAGATTTTTCATTTGTTCCAAGAGTTGGATCCAAATCCAGGGCCTGGAAGCCAAGCTTAGATATAAACAGACTGATAATAATGCTACAAACATGGATTATTGGGATAAATAACCGTGGGAGTTGATTCACATTTCTATCAGCTACACCCTCCTGAGGAGGCCTGGAGTAATCTCAGGAGATAATTATCCCAGAAACACTTTTCTTGGGCAGATCCAGGAATTGCTGGGAGAATGTAATCCCCTGCAGAAGTTGGGAGAGGCTGTTTTGAGCTCAGCAAGTCTTTTCCAGCTTTGCACCTTCCTGGGGCTGGAGAAAACCAGCTCGGCTCTGAAGCCCCCAATCCATAAAGGTCTTCGGAAGGAACCACTTCAGACCGACCCTGCACTCCTGCCAGACCTTTGTTAGTGCAGATGAATCAAATCCACCTCTTTGTTCCTGAAAGGAAAGGCAAATCCACCTTTCCTTCTGCTTTTTCTTGGGTTTGGGGCGATTTTTGTTTGTTTGTTTGTTTGTTTGTTTGTTTGGGATTTTTTTTCTGTTCCACCAGAAATCCAATTCAGCCCTAAAGGGGATGAATTTCCCTTTCCAGAATTTTCCAGCTCAGGTGAGCTCTGCCTGGAGATTTTCATAAACATCCCGTTGCAGTCAGTGGAGAAAAACAGTGGATTCAGCTGTCAAATTCCATTTGTGGAATTAGTGGAATTGTGGATCCAGTGACAAGGACATATTATCACCTCATGAAAAGCCACATCCAGTTTCATATTTCATATTTCATATTTCATATTTCATATTTCATATTTCATATTTCATATTTCATATTTCATATTTCATGTTCTATCTTTCACAATGATATTTATATTTGATGGTTCGCATTTTATATTTAATATTTCATGGCTTACATTCTGTATTTAATATTTTATGCTTTATATTTTATGGGGGGTTTTTTTATACTTTTTTTTCCTGGAAATCTCGCTAAGTTCAAACAGGCACAAAAGGATGGGAGGTTCAGTGGCAGAAAGAAAAATGATCCAACCCTTTTTTAGGGAGGAAAACTCTCAAGTTCAGGTTGGAAAGAGAGGTGACCTTGGTTTACTGGTTTTGATCTGAGAAATTTAAAGTGGTAATAATAATAATAATATAATTATAATAATGATAATAATAATGATTTGCTTTACCAACACTCCACAGAAGATGTGCTGGATACTGAGGCACAAATTCTTAGCATGACATGTATTTTCCTTCCCTCGAGAATGTCTCTACCCTGCCTGGAACAGCCTGTACAATTCCTGTTCTTATTTACCTCATTAGTGCATTTCCACATGGACCAGCCTTCCTCCTCAAAAATAAAAACTATGCAGAGAGAGAACTCCAGGGCCAGATTCCCACTCTTTTCTTTCCTTGAATAAAAATCTCACCCTTAGGCAGGTTCTTTTTTTTTTCTCCCTTACAATTTAGAAGAACCAAAATGAATTTTCTAAGTGTGGGTATCAATTGCCTTCAAAACATTTTCATTCCAGGTTAAGGGCCTTGTTCACTCTGCTCACTGAATGACTTTCCTGAAAAGATGGGACATGGAAAGGACATAGAAAATTGGATAAAACTCAGAATAACGCTCAGAAAGCAACAACCAGACTCGATTTTCATTCAAGATTGCTTCTCTGGGCAACCTGAGCCAGGGCCTGCCCACCCCCCAGGGAGGAATTTCTTCCCAATATATCACCACAGGTTTGTCCGCACCCAATGTGGGATTTTTGTTGGTTGCAGCCTTTTCAAAGGACAGAGGGAAGGATTACATCAGATATTGGGAAGAAATTCTTCCACGTGAGGGTGGGGAGGCCCTGGAATAGAATTCCCAGAGAAGCTGTGGCTGTCCCATCCCTGGAAGTGCCCAGGGCCAGGTTGGACGGGGCTTGGAGCAACCTGAGATCGTGGAAGGTGTCCCTGCCCATGGAAGAGGGTTGGAACTGGATGATCTTTAAGGTCCCTTCCAACCCACTTATGGAATTTCTTCTCTTGGTGTTCCAGGACCATCCCAGAGCCCAGTACAAAATCAAGGCTCTGTGGGATCAAGAGATGAGCCATGAAAAGAGGCTCTTTGCCCACCTGAGTAGACAAGATGACAGGAGGAAAGGAGACTTCAGGAACAGAGTGGTTCTCCCAAGGTTTCAGAGCATCCCAGAGGAGACAAGCCCTCCAGGCTCTGCATCCAGCTCTGCTGGAACGGCCCATATGTGTCCTTGTGCTCAGGGAAGGCTTCCCCCTTCCCTCTGGAGTTCCATCTGCTCCTGCACTGCTCTTTCTGCTGCCCACTCGGGGAGGAGGAGAAACTGGGAGACAAGCAGGAGCTGCTGGCTCTGCCCTTGGCCCAGCAGTGCCCCAGACTGTCAGGAGACACCCTTTGTCGTCTGTTCTTGCTGCTCTTGCTGAGGGATGTTCATCTTGAGGCCATCCCTGCTTGGTTTGGACCTCTGCTTTTTGGTGACCAGCTCTGAAAGGAACAGAGATCACCGTTGTGGTTTTTGTAAGACTCTAAGGGTAAGACCCCCTTTCTCTTCACCCCTTTCCTCTCCTGCCACCCCTATTCCATCCCTTCCCAGAGATGCTTTTTCCCAACCAGAGCTGAACTGATGCTGCCTGTTTTCCCCCCCTTTATCATTTTCATAATCTCCATCTGTCCCAGGGGGAGGGAGAGAAGAATCTCAGAGTATAATGATGGACTCCTGGAGTCAAATGAGAAAGCAAACCTGGAAAAAAAAAAAAGGCAACACACAAAAGAAGAAAGGAAAAAAGAGAACTGTGAGGGCTCAGCCAAGGTGCTGGTACAGACTGTGGGCTGCTGCTCTGTCTTTGCAGGAGGCCATTAATCATCATTATTGCCTGGCTTGAATTATTTTTTTATAAAAAAAGACTGCAGCAAACAGGCAGGATCTGTGAAGGGAAAGTGTTCAAGCTTCACATATGTCAGGCAGAGGGAGCAGAGCAAGATGAGAACAGGCAGCAGACGGGGAGCTTCAAAGGCACAGACAGATAAAAGGCCCCTGCAGCAAAGGAAGCCTCCAGACAGGAGCAGAAGCCTGAGATGCTGTTCAGGAGGATTTTATTAGTAGGCTGTAAAACTCTGAGCAGGAGGCTTGGGCTGGTCTGTTTTAAAGGGTCAAAAGGGAGAGTTTTAGGCTGGCCTAGATAGCTCCTAATCCCTGCCAAAAATAGGTGTTTGCAGCAAGTGCTTTGGGTTTGTCTGGTAAGGAAAACTTCTGCTCATCCTGGAGGAGGAACCTTGTACAGGGGCAGTGACATCACAGAATTCTGATTTAATGAGATCACTGAATCATAGAATGGTTGGAAGGGACTTCAAAGATCATCCAGTTCCAACCCCCTGCCATGGACACTTCCACTAGAACAGGTTGAACAGATGTCAAGAGATTCTTGAAGTCCCCTTCCATCTCCCAGTCCCAGATGGGCATTCCTGGATACTCAGTTTTTGTGGGACAACATCTCCTGATCTCACAGTCTGAATCAAATATCCCAAGTTGGAAGGGACCCATCTGGACCATCAATATCAGCTCCTGGCTCCACACAGGGCAACCTAAAAGTAAAACCAGGTACTTTAGAGCATTGTCCAAACACTTCTTGAACCAGAATTGACTAAGGCAGAAGAAGAGAGATGGGGTTGTTTAGCAAGAACCAGCTCTAGGAATGGGATTTCTCTCATCCCTCTCAAGGTTTCTCCCATTTCATCCAGGGTCTGGCTGATGAAAAGTTGAGAACTTGTTACCCATCCAAAGTCACTGCATTCTTCAGCAAAATCATGGGGTGGAACAGAAAGCCCTTGGGAGGTGCCTCTTCCTCTCTGTGGTCCAGAGAGAAAACCAAGATGTCTAATTTGCCTCAAGTGATTAAATTCTGGATAAAAAAAGAAAGGGGTTCTACAAGAAAGCTGGAGAGAGACTTTGGACAAGGCAATGCAGTGATAGGACAAGGGGGAATGGCTTTAAACTGAAGGAGAATAGGTTTTGATGGGATATTGGCAAGAAATTCTTCCCTGGGAGGGTGGGGAGGCCCAGGTTGCCCAGAAAAATAGTGGCTGCCCCATCCCTGGAAGTGTTCCAGGCCAGGCTGGGCAGGGTTTGGAGCAACCTGGGCTGGTGAAAGGTGTCCCTGCCCAGGGCAGGGGGTGGAACTCAAAGATCTTTTTGGTCCCTTCCAACCCAAACCTTTCTGCGATTCTGTGATGTAGAAATGAGCAGTCTGAGGGCGAGAAGGGTTGGAAGGAGGCACCAGATCCCCAGCCTGGGTGATCTGAGCACAGAGATCTTTGTCAGCATCCCTTGTGAACAGTTAAAGAGCGCTCAGCCTGTGTGGAGACTTCTCAGCGTCCTTTTCCCAGTTTGAAAACCATCCCAGCACTGGGAGAGGCGTGTGATTAACAGGTCAACAGAGCATCTGAAATCCCACCAGCCAGGCAGCTGAGAAGTTCAGGGACTGGCAGGAAACTCAGGGTTCTCAGACCAAAATCCTCCTCTGGAACTGAGTCATCCTGGCAGCGTTAATGGCAGGGAATAAAGGCAGGGGGATAATGAGGAAATGCTTTCACTGTGTCATCACAGGGAAAGGGCACAATGCAAATCAGGCCACTGCTGCAGGTAATTAGAGGTGAGAGAATGGATGTCTCTGATTAAAACTGGGAGCCCAGGCAGGATGAAGCTGCAGAACAATGCCTTGTTTTCCCCTGAAAAATCCCCAGACTGGAGAAGAGATAAATACAGACATTAAGGAGTTCAAAATCCTCTCTTCCAAGGGCAGCTTTGGACTCACTTGTTAGAGAGGTGTTAAAATGCTCAGCATGTCACTCCAGATAAGTGGGAAAAAAAAAAATCTATGGAATGAAGATTCTTGAGCTGGCCCAAAGTCTGGGAACAACAGAAGAGCAGGAAGAGACAACACAAAGGACAACAGGGCCTTGTTTAGGAAGGTGAATTACAGAAATGGGCTCTCTGAGGTCTGAAAGCCTCAAGTCCTGAGCTGGTCTGGTCAGTCCGCCACCCACAGCTCATGTGGAATCACCTCCTGATCGTGGGGAAGAAGGAGCAGAGCCTGGATCCAAAGCCTGTTTCCCACAGTGTGGATCTTCCTACTGGTGGGTGTAAGATTCTGGAGTGGAGGATAAATCTGGGGAGACCTTTCCTTTCAAGGGCAGGTCGGAGGGGGCTCTGAGCGATCTGGTCTAGTGGAAGGTGTCCCTGCCCACAGCAGGAGGGTTGAATGATCTTTAAGGGCCCTTCCAACCCAAACCACTCCATAATTCGATAGAATTCCATAGGATTCTCCTCCTCTTTAACCTTCCAAATATCTCATGGCTGAGAATTCTTGAGTGGAAAAGGCACAGAGTCCACCTTGGATGCAGAAAATCTCCACCTGTATAAATACATATATATATATATAAATCTGACCTATATATTTGTTACATGCAGGGGAAAAAAAAAAGTGGTTCAGCATCCCTCTCCACCATCCTCACTCTGCACTTGGCTCAGAGATTCCATCCCACCAGAACATTCCCGGTGTGGAAAAACCTCCCCTCCCTCAACCCAAAGCACGTGAAAAGAGCTCTGGATCCTGTTTGGCCGTCGAAACCTCCTAAGGGTATTTTCCCCCTTTTTAAAATTCAGGTTGTGTCTCCCTTTCTCTCCGGTACCTGCGAGCCTAATTTTCTGCCGAAGTTAATGGCAGGGGAAGGGCTTCGTTATGCAGATGCCAAGGAATCCGTTTCCTTGGCAACGGCAGCCCTGGAAGCGCTGGGATCTCGTTATCTCCTCCAGACATCCACGATCCCGGCACTCCCAGCACGGTCCTGCCCCCGAGGGACAGCTTGGCCTCTGCGGGATTTGACACGTCCCTTTTCCTCAGGAGGGTTTAAGTTATTGCAACACGGAGTTTTCCTGGTAGGGGACGGACAAATACCCTCCAAAATCGTGGATGGTGACGTTGGATATCCTGGCAGGAAGTTTTCCCTGACCAGCGACCTGTGGAGGACACCTAAGACAGGTCTCTGCGGGGTTGAGAGGTTTATATAATTTAGATATAATTTATTTATATAATTTCCAATTTCTTTACTTCCACGGTTTTATATCATTTCAAAGAGGACATTTCTGGGCGTGAAATAATGTGAGTGGGAGGACAGACTGGACAAGAAAAGGGGTGTCCAGTGAGAAAGTTGCTGGTGCAGAAAGTGTGTTTGAAGAATTAATAACATCCAGTTAAAGATTGAATCACAAACCAAGATCCCACAGACAATCAGCGAAGAGGAAAAGAGCCAAAATGAGCCTCCTGGATCTGAAAAGGGGGAGTTTCAGTCACAGGAAGGGAAGTGGGGAACTTTTACATCACGTTTTGCCTCCCAGTTTCCCAAATTCTGAAACTTTCAGTGCAGTAAATACTCCTGCAAGCAGGAAGGGGCTGTTCTGCTCCCTGTGGTATTGGTAAGAAAGCCCTGAGCTGAACTGGTTAAAGTGGGAGTCTTCACCACTTAAAGAGCTTTAAAAAGAGTTTGCAACATGATCTGTGAGTGGCATCACTGCAGCAAATAACGTTCTGCTGAAGCAGCTGCACAACATCAGCCTGCAACACTCTGAGCCTGAAAGATCCCCCAGCAAGGGAACGGAGTTTCCAAGGATTTCCTCTGCGATGCTGCTGGACAAAACCTGCTGGAACAAGTCCAGAAGAGGACACTGAGTTGATCAGAGGGCTGGAGAACCTCTGGAGCCAGGCTGGGAGAGCTGGGGGGGTTCACCTGGAGAAGAGTGGGTGAGTGGCCCCCACGTCCCTCCTCAGGGCGTGGGATGAGCTGCAGGGAAGTTCTCACCAGCAGGACTCAAGTTATGACTCGGGGTGTTTAAGGACCCAAGAGCAGCAGGACTGATGGTTGCCACGCCATCCTCAGCACCTCCTGCAGGGACACTGATTAAAATGCTGCCCCTGATTGCCTTGCAGGGATTTAATGAGTCAGGGAGGTCACTCACCTCCACCTTCGCTGGGTGGTCGCCACAGCCACGTCACGCTGCTTTTTTACATCCATCAGCTTGTCACTTGGCCCTCCACTCTCTCCCCGGCACTCCACAGTCCTGACCTTGTCACATTTACTGTGTGGGAGCTTTGTGATTTGTGGGTTTGTCTCTTAATCTTCCCACCCTGCAGAGTCCAGCTTCAGATCTCAGACTCCACCGCGGCAGCGACAGGACAACCTCCTGGGCTTGCAGCAGCCAGTTCTTCCCTTCAGCTGCTCAGATCCAACCAGGGTGTTGAATAACTCACCAATTTCTCTTGTTGTTTAGCTCAAGATCAAGAAACTGAGCAACAAAAGAGAAAGGGGAGCCACCCACCCACGTTGCAGCTCCCAGGGCTTTGTTTCCCGGCTGGTTGATGGCAGGAAAAAGGGACTTGTGAGCTGGATGTTTCTTCTGGGGGATGCTCAGGATGAGATGCTGGAGGGTCCTGAGATCACAGGCAAATCTGGGGCTGTGTTTCAGCAAATTCAGGGCTGGATGCACCATGCCATGATGTTTTTGTAGTGGGAAAACTTCCATATCGTGTCCTCCCCTAGATATGTCCCCTGTTTGTTCCCAAAATATCCCCCTTGCTTGTCCCTCCCTGTTCAAATCCACCCCGTGGGGCTGCAAAGCCTTGTTATACCCTGAATCCTCTACAGGGGGGAGAAACTCCTCAGATCCATTTGTCACCCACATTTCAATAATTGAATAATTTCTAATAAGCAAAACCAACCAAAAAGATTCATTGATTGAGGTTGGAGTTGGGGGTGGGGTGGAGAGAAGGAAGGAGAAGGGAAAACAACTTCAGTGCCTGCAATCCAGGCAAGCTAAAACCTCCTCCATCTTTTCCACAGTTCCAGTGGCAATCACCTCCTTCAGCAAATGTCAACTGGGAGGATGGGAATCTGTGCAGAAAACCTCTCCATAGGCACAGTCACCTCCTGTCTGGTTTCCATAGAGATTTGGGTCCCTGTTTTCCAGCAGGGAAAATCCTGACTGACGGGTTTGTACCTTCCCAGAGGTAAAAGCTCAGCGAGACAAGAGACGAGCTCGGAATGCTTATTAAAGTCCAGCATTTCAGGGGGGGAGGTTCCTTATTTTATTTATTTTTTAAAAATTTATTCTTTGTTGGGTTTATTTTGTGGTGGGTTTTATTTACATCCCCCTCCTAAGCTTTTCTCATGCCATGGAGAAAAGTGCAGGATTGGCAGCTCTGGAATTTTTGGTGATCACATCCTGATTTCAGCAACCAGGTAAAAACTGCAGACAAATGGCTGAGTAGGGAGGGGGAAAAGAAGAAAAAAAAAGGTGCTGGATTTCTTCTGATAGGCCAAAAATCGCAGGGAAATCCAAATGTAGCAAAGATTTCATGAGTTGGGGGGGAGTTTGGGGAGAACCTTCCACAAAAGCAAAAAAAAAGTGGATTATTAAAGCCATGCCAGTGTGGAAAGGGGCAGAGAATTGTTGGTTTTTTCTGTATCCTGAAGACATTGGATAGTTTGGGATGATTTGGGCCCATTGATGGAACTTCCTCTTTCCTGTCTGGTCTCATGAGCTCCACGTGATGCTGGGTTTGGACAATAAGTGTGTCCAGCTCCTGTGTTAGTTCCTTGGGTCAAATTAATTAAAAAATTGGATTTAAAGTAAAATAAGCAAAAAATCCAGCAAGGATTGCCAAGAAAAATGCGGATTTTGCATGATCTTCATATGTGACATGTTGTTAAAGAAGAAATGACATTTGCCAGCTGTTCAAAACTCATGCAGGAAAAGCAACATTTCCCGGGTTTTCATGGCATTTGTCTGCAGTTCCAGGTGTTTGGGTTGTTCCTACATCACGTGAGGTTGCACAGCCTGGGATGAAAACAATTCCCTGGGGCAAAGCTAAACCTGGGAAGGTCTGAGTGGTCTTGTCGTGGAGAGGCAGCCACGAATCTGCCCTTGGGTGGGAAAGGCAAAGCCAGGGAGCTCTCCCAGTGTCACAGAATCATGGAATGGTTTGGCTTGGAAGGGACCACCAAGACCAGCTCATTCCAAGCCAGGGGACACCTCCCACTAGAGCAGGTTGCTCAGAGGCTGATCCAGCCTGGATCCAGCACAGAGTGATTCCCAGGGAAGTGGCCCCGGTGTCAGGGAGCAGGATTTGCTGGAACTGGATTTATCTTTTTGTTTTTCCAGCAGTTTCTGTGCAGTTTTCCAGCCTTCCAGTGCCCTCAGCCCTCAGCATTGGAGGAACACAGGCCAGAGCAAACCCTTGGGTGTCCAAAATTAACGAGGGTCAAAGAGGGCATTAATTCAGCCCAGCTTAATTCAGTTCCAGACATGCCCTCCTGACCAAGCCAAGGGGAAGTGAATCACAGTCAATTAAGGGCACCTTGATTGTGAAGGAGATCCAAGATCCAGGTCTTAAGGTCTTCCAATTAATTTGCTATAAAGCCATGACTTAGTTCAGTTTGGATTTGCTTTCCTGGAACTCTTTGTGAAGGGAAGGAGAGAAGGATCTTTGGAACATGGTGAATTAATTTAGAGAGAGAGAGAGAAGGAAGGCAGGAAGGCAGGAAGGCAGGAAGGCAGGAAGGAAGGAAGGAAGGAAGGAAGGAAGGAAGGAAGGAAGGAAGGAAGGAAGGAA
>JAWWES010000236.1:0-19565 GCA_035583135.1 Lophotriccus pileatus | reverse complement strand
TCCCTTCTGTCCTTCCCTTTCCCTCCTTTTCTTTCCAGTCCCTTCTTTCCTTTCCATTCCCTTCTGTCCTTCCCTTTCCCTCCTTTTCTTTCCATTCCCTTCTTTCCTTTCCATTCCCTTCTGTCCTTTCCATTCCCTTCTGTCCTTCCCTTTCCCTTCTGTCCTTCCCTTTCCCTTCTGCCCTTCCCTTTCCCTTCTTGTCTTTCCATTCCTTTGTTTTCTTTTCATTCCCTTATTTTCTTTCCTTCCCCTTCCCCTTTCCCATTCCCTTTCCCATTCCCTTTCCCTTTTCCTTCCCCTTTCCCTTCCCCTTTCCCATTCCCTTTCCCCAGGTGGGCTCCTGGTGGGATCTCTGGGATTTTTGGGATGAGGACACACCTGGAAGTGTGTCTGGAGGAACCCACGTGAATCAGGAACTTTCCCTGCAGGAATACGTGGCCAACAAGACCAGGAAGACGGAGGAGCGGCGGAAGGGGATCAAGGACATCAACGCGGTGATCCAGCAGATCTACAGGGACCAGGATCTCACCCAGGGTGGGACCCCCGGGCAGGGACACTGCAGGGAGCCTGGTGGGGTGGGATCCTGGGGAAGGAGTTTGGAGGGATCCCAGGGATGGAGTTTGGAGGGATCCCAGGGATGGAGTTTGGAGGGATTTCAGGGATGGAGTTTGGAGGGATTTCAGGGAACGATTTTGGTGGGATCCCAGGGAATGATTTTGGTGGGATCTCAGGGAAGGAGGTTGGAGTGGCCCAGAGGGAGTTGATGCCCCAGGCTGGAATAAACTCTGCTCAGGGCCCATTCCCTGGGCCATCCCCTGCCACATTCCCTGGCCCATTCCCGGTTCATCCCGTTCCAGAGGTGGGCATGGAGCACTTCCTGAAGAAGGTGGAGGCCGCCCACTGCGCCGCCTGCGACCTGTTCATCCCCATGCAGTTTGGGAGCATCCAGAAGCACCTCAAATCCCTGGATCACAACCACAACCGCAGGGTGAGCGGGACCAGGGCCTGAATCCCGGGAGAGCTTCCCCTGGATGCTCTGCCGGGGGGTTGGGATGCTCCTGTGGCTCCAGGGGCTCCATCCAGGGAATTCTGAGGGATTTGTGCCCCCAGAACCTTTTTCCTGCAGCATCTTTGGTTAATTTTCATGGATTTGTGTCCCTAGAACCTTTTCCCACAGAACCTTTGTTTGATTTTCATGGATCTGTGTCCCCAGAACCCTCATCCTCAGAATCTTTGATTACTTTTCATGGATTTGTGCCTCCAGAACCTTTTCCCACAGAACCTTTGCTTGATTTTCATGGATCTGTGTCCCCAGAACCCTCATCCTCAGAACCTCCCACAAACTTTGTGTCTTCCCCCCTCCATTTCTTGCCAAACCTCTGAGCCTCCCCAGCTCCCACCCGGGATGTTATTCCCGGCTTTCCCCAGGAGGGCTGATCCAGGGCAGCTCTTCCCGCTGTGAAATCCCTCTGGATTCCCTCAGTGAGGGTGTTTTGTGTCCTCCCTGCCAGGCCATGATGGAGCAATCCAAGAAGTCCTCGCTGGTGGTCGCCCGGAGCATCCTCAACAACAAACTCATCAGCAAGAAGCTGGAGCGGTACCTCAAGGTGGGAGCTGATCCCACAGGGGGGATTTGGGATTTTTTCTGGGAATTGTGTGGGATTCTTGGATGATACTCGTGGAGTTTCCTGCCCCGAGGAACCTGAGCCCTGGTGCTGCCCCTGCTGAGGGTGGGGAAGGGATCTTAAGGATCATCCCCTTCCCAGCTCATTCCAAGGGCAGGGACACCTTCCATGGATCAGGTGGCTCCAAACTGGCCTTGGACATTCCCAGGGATGTGCCATCCACAGCTTGTCTGGGAATTCCAGCCCGTTCCCTCCCCACCCTCCCAGCCAAGAATTCCTTCCCAAATTCCATCTCAATCCTCCCTTTTCCAGGGGGAAGCCATTCCCTGTATCCCATCCCTCCATCCCTTGTCCAAACTGTCCTGGAGCCCCTGGAATGTGCTGGAAGGTCTCCCTGGATCCCTCCCTGCTCCAGGGGAATATTCCCAGCTCTCCCAACCTGGAATCCTGGGATGGTTTGGGTGGGAAGGGACCTTAAAGCTCCTCCCATTCCCATTTAATTCTAAGGGCAGGGACACCTTCCATGGCTCCAACCCGACCTTGGACACCCCCAGAGATGGGAGCAGCCACAGCTTCTCCGGGAATTCCCTCCCAGGGAGGAATTCCCTCCCGAAATCCCACTCTCAGCTTGGATTTGCCTTCTGGAGGAGCAGCTGCTCCGGGAGCTGCTCATTCCCTGCTCGGAGGCTCCGCGGGGTCTGCGCCGTGGGAGGTGCGAATTCCTGCGGCAGAGACGGATGTTCTGCCTTCCTTCCCTTGCCAGGGCGAGAATCCCTTCACGGATGATCCCGAGGAAAAGGAGGAGCACGAGGAAGGGGAAGGGGGAGCCGGCGGGAACGCGGAGGAGGGAGCGGCGGAAGGAGCGGAGGAGAACAAGGACGAGGAGGAGAACCCCGAGGAGGAGAACCCCAAGGAGGAGAACCCCGAGGAGCAGAACCCCAAGGAGGAGAACAAGGATCCCGAGGAGAATCCCAAAAAAGAGGGGGAGGGAGAGGAAACGGGGCCAGAGACAGAGCGGGAGCCCCGGGCACAGACAGAGCCGGACAACGCGGAGCTGAACTCCCCGAATCCAGAGGAGCCTCTCCCTGGGGAGGAGGAGCAGCAGCAGCAGCAGCAGGAGCAGCAGGAGGAGGAGGAGGAGGAGGGAAGCGAGGAAGCCCCTGCAGCCCCAGAGGACGAGGCCGTGGAATGACCCCACGGGGGGAGGAAGGACCCGAGTGCGTGTTGGATGCTCCGTGAATGTTCCCCCTCCTCGTCCCGCCCGGGCCCGGGGGAGCCTCTTCCCTGGGAAGTGATCCCAGGATCCTTTCGTTTGGGGTCGGGGTTGGGTTTGGGGGGGGTCTAGAGGAGGGTTTTGTACCGAATCTCCACGTTTAGTCGCTAGTTTTCGTGCGGTCTCTGTTTGTAGGTGGCTTTGTAGGAGAGTTTTTTTTCCTTTGGAGCATGTGTGAAAGCCGGAGCTGCTCCGGAGCCTCTTCCCCCTGGGAGCAGACAGAGCCGGCCCCTCGGCCTGGCTGGGACATCCACGCTGCCGTTCCAGGGGGGTTCTCCATGGCCTGCTGTGACTGTGACGGCCCCGTTCCCGGTGTTCTCCCGGCCCTTTTCCCGCCGAGCGAAGCGTTCCCGTGGTTGTTGACGTTGTGTTGTTCGTGAAACGGTTTCGTCTCCCCAGGTCGATGTGTCGGTGGGCGGAGATAAAAAAAAGGACTTATCCCGAGTTTAGCCACGGCTCTGCCTGAGTTCCTGCTGTCCCAGGAAAAGCCTGGGAGAGGCTGGAGCCGCTCCAGGGCGCGCCAGGTCGGAGGTGCCGCCGCTGGAGCCGTGGATTCTCCTCCCTGAAACCGGGAATCGGTTTCCATGGCGCCCTGCAGGTTGTTCCTGCAGGAGAGGCGGAGCTGGGAGCGCTCCCGAGGGATGGGGCGATGGATATGGATGTGTTTCTCCTGGAATCTTCAGCCCTGGGAACCTCCAGCTCGGTGGGAAGGGTTTGTAGGAGGGAAATTCCCCCCGCCGGGAAAGGGGGATTCAGGTGGTGGTTTGAAAGACAAGGTGCTGGGGTTGTTCCCAGATTCCCAGCTTTTCCTGCATCATGGATCCCTGGAGGCTCCAGCTGCTCTCGGGAAATCTGGGATGGAGAGAGTTGAGCTCCAGGAGGGATTAACATTCCACCTGGGGGATTTATTATCCCTGAAAACAGCTCAGCCCTGGAGCTGCCCGTCCTGGCATCCCCTGCAGCTCCAATTATCCCTGGAAGAGCGTTTTCCAATCCCAATTAACAGCCCGAGGCACTAATTGCCTCATCGGGGCTCCAGGGAATTTGGCTCCGAGGAATTTGGGTCATTCCCTGTGGTGGGAACGGCCACATCCCGACCCCGGGAGCTGCTGGGTGTCAGGGGCAGCCTGTCTCTGCTCCCTTCCCGTTTTTCCGTGGGTTTTGTGGAATTTTTTTGCCAGTTTTGGGGGGTTTTCATGTAAATCCCAAGCCTTGGATCTGCCCTTGGTGGGTGTTGGAACAATCCCATTGATCCAGATTTAATGACCTGGTGGGAAATGTTGGATGTGTCAAGGATTGATTTTAAGGGTCGATTTTTAAGGATGGGTTTTGTCAAAGGCTGATTTTGAGGAATCGGTGTTTCAATCCAAGTGGATTTTCCGGAAGCATTTTAGGGAAATACCTTTGATTTCAGGTTTAATAAGAAGATGGAGGTTCTTTAAATGGGGATGAGCTGCCTTAACCTTCAGTCTCGGACCAGTCTTGGATCCTGGAATGGGTCAGATTACCCTGGGTTTATTAAAAGCCTGGAATTTGGGGCTCATTCAGCTCCTTGGGAACAGCCAGAGCTTTGGGGATGCTGAGCTTGGAATTTGGGGATGCTGAGCCTGGAATTTGGGGATGCTGAACCTGGGATTTGAGGCTTATCCACCTCCTTGGGAACGGCCAGAGCTTGGGGATGCTGAGCTTGGAATTTGGGGGTGCTGAGCCTGGAATTTGGGGTCACTGAACCTGGAATTTGGGGATGCTGAGCCTGGAATTTGGGGATGGTGAGAAAAGGCAGCGGGGCTGAAATCCTCTTGTGCCAACTCCCCTGGAAGTGCTTTCCCTGGATGAAGGATCCCTTGGGAAAACGGAATGCTGACTCAGCGTTCCCAGGGCTCCCGGGAGCTGCTCCCAGGGAAGGGCTTTGGGATGCAGGGGCTCCATTCCCCCCTTCCCCAGGATGGATTTTGGACGCTGCTGCTTTTCCCAAGGAAAAGGAGCTGATTTATTGCTTTGCCTTAATCAGCTCTATCTGATTATCATGGAATCATGGGATGGGTTGGGTGGGAAGGGACCTTAAAGCTCATCCCATCCCACCCAATTCCAAGGGCAGGGACACCTTCCATGGATCAGGTGGCTCAAACCCGGCCTTGGACACTTCCCGGGATGTGCCATCCACAGCTTCTCTGGGAATTCCAGCCCGTTCCCTCCCCACCCTCCCAGCCAAGGATTCCTTCCCAAATTCCATCTCAATCCTCCCTTTTCCAGGGGGAAGCCAATCCCTGTATCCCATCCCTCTCCAAACTCTCCTGGAGCCCCTGGAATGTGCTGGAAGGTCTCCCTTGGGATCCCTCCCTGCTCCAGGGGAACATTCCCAGCTCTCCCAGAGCCCCTGGAATGTGCTGGAAGGTCTCCCTTGGGATCCCTCCCTGCTCCAGGGGAACATTCCCAGCTCTCCCAGCCTGTCCCTGGAGCAGAATCCTGGAATCCTGGGATGGTTTGGGTGGGAAGGGACCTTTAAATCCCATCCCATCCCATCCCATCCCATTCCAAGGGCAGGGACACCTTCCATGGCCCAGGTGGCTCCAAGTTGCTCCCACGCTGGGAATGAGCCGGGACCTGAGGTGGGAATAAAGAAATGAAATGGGTCTGGAAGAGGATGTGGAGCTTGAGGAAAACCACGCTGTGGTCACGGTGGCTTTCTGGGCACAGTCTGGAGCTCCTCACCCATTTCAGGTGCTTTTGAGCTGCTTTGATGTGGTTTGTGGGAGAAAAGTTGAGGAAAAAGCTGGTGGAGAGGCTGGGATGGGGATGGAGGTTCCCATTGCTGGGAGGGGACAGGGATGGAGGGACGTTGTCACTGTGAGGGGGTGGAGATGGAGGGACATTGTGAGGGGATGGGGAGCCCCGGCACAAATTGCGGGGGGAGGCTCTGAGAGGAACAGGTCTGGGGGGCACCGGGTGCGCAGGGTGTCACCCCGCACCCACTCACCCCACTGTCCTGCGCGGGGGTGGGGGTGGCCCCCCCTGCCAACTGGCCGGTGCTGATGCCCACGGCGCGGGGGGAGGGCGTGGAGGGGGCACGCAGGTCCTTCAGCGAGCAGCACTGCCCCCCACCCAGGCCTGGGGGCAGAGAGGAGGGCACCCACCCACCCAAAAAATGATCCTCCGTGCTGCAGGGGCCGGGGGGGGCACAGACAGCCCCTGCCCAGCCGTGGTTCCCCCAGTGCCCTCCTGCCCCAGTACCCCCAGTACCCCCCTCCCCGCGTCCCTGCTGTCCCCCAGCGCCCCCAGCCCCGGTGTACCCCCAGCCCCGGGCACCCAGACTCCCCACCCCGTTCTCGCAGTGCCCCCTCAGCCCCACGGCTCCATCCTCGCAGTGCCCCCAGCCCCGCTCCCCCATCAGCTCCGTGTCCCCCCAGCCCCGCTGCCCCCTCCCCACCCACCTGTCCCCGTGGGATGCTCGTGGGGCTGCGGGCTCCTCGTCCCGCCGTCGCCCGGCTCCTCCTCGGCCACGTAGGCGGCGGGGACGAAGAAGGGTCGCGCCCAGGGGGGGTCCCCGGGCCGCCGCACCTGCCACCAGTCCGGGCTGGCCCTGCGGAGCAGCAGCAGCCGCTCCCCCGCCGCCATCGCCACCTCCCGCCCGTCCCGCGCCCGGTACCGGTACCCGAACAGCGCCCGCAGCGGCACGGCCGGCCCGGCCCGGCCCCAGCGCCGCCCCGGCAGCATCGCCACCCGGCCCGGGGGACACCCGGGGCACAGCACGTGGGGCACCGCACCTGGAGCACCGCGCCTGGAGCACCGCACCTGGAGCACCGCACCTGGAGCACCGCACCCGGGACACCGCACCTGGAGCACCGCGCCTGGAGCACCGCACCTGGAGCACCGCGCCTGGAGCACCGCACCCGCGGGACTGCGCGGCCCCGCTCGGGGCACCGCGCCGGGGACAGGACGGGCACGGGGCGGAACGTGGCACCCCCACCCCCACCCCCGGGGCTGGCGGGGCCCCAGGATGTGGTGACAGGGGGTGAGAGGTGACACTGACTGAGGGGTGACAGAGCCTGGGAGGTGACACTGACTGAGGGGTGACAGAGCCTGGGAGGTGACACTGAGGGGTGACAGAGCCTGGGAGGTGACACTGAGTGAGGGGTGACAGAGCCTGGGAGGTGACACTGAGGGATGACAGAGCCTGAGAGGTGACACTGGCTGAAGCTCAAAATCCCCGTTTTCCTGGAGTTTCCATCCCCACAGACCCCCCCTCTCCCCACAGCCCCGTGTCCCAGCGGTGCTGACAGCTCCCGACGGATCCCTCGGCGTGGGGACAGCTGGTGCTTCTCAAAAAGGCAATAAATAGCAGGATTTATTGTCCTTTTACCCAGATTTCGCTGTTCCTGGGGCAACCTGAGGGGATCTCCGCCTTTTAATATAATTTTGATTGCATTTAATCCACGCTAACGCTGGGTCCTGCTCGATCCTGTGCTTCTACAGTCCCCTGCTCCCTGAAATCTGGGGGTCCCCCCAGCCCCCTCCCAGCTCCCACTGGCTTTCTCGTTTTTAGTGTCTCAAATTTTGTGAATCCAAAGCTTCTCTGCAACATTACTGATTTCTTTCTGCCCTGCATGATGCTGCATTTAAAAGGAATATATAAGTGGAAAAAAACAAGAAATGGTTACATTGGACGGTGAGTTGTGGCTTTAAGGGCGTTAAATCCCCTCCCAGTGAATTCCTCATGGGAGCACTCACCAATTCCCAAAAAAACAGGGAGAAGGAGGTGTGTGTGGGG
This sequence comes from Lophotriccus pileatus, assembly GCA_035583135.1. Taxonomy (NCBI): domain Eukaryota; kingdom Metazoa; phylum Chordata; class Aves; order Passeriformes; family Tyrannidae; genus Lophotriccus; species Lophotriccus pileatus. The sequence goes on along the minus strand of JAWWES010000236.1, from coordinate 11,899 downwards.
GGGGAAATGTCCTAACACTTTATACCCCAAAAATGCTTCAAAAGAGACATTTTCCAGGTGTCCCCGTTCCCGGTGGCCCCTCCCAGGGGGACACAGCGCCACCAAAAGTCACCGGAGCCGCCGATTCCTTTGGGCTTTTAATAAACCGCGGAGGTTCGGGAATTCCTCGAGCAGGGCGGGTTTAACCCCCTGGAGCCGCCCCTGCCCAGTGGGAAATGCGGAGGGGAAAGGTCTAATTAATATCAACGAGGCTGAATTTAGAGGAGGCATCCCGGGGACCCCTCACTCGGCCCTTCCCACCCCTCCGGGGGCGTTCCCGACCCTCCCCTCCATCCCTCCATCCCTCCCTCCCCTCCATCCCTCCCTCCCTCCCCTCCATCCCTCCCTCCGCCTGCTCCGGACAGACAAACTCCGGAATCCTCCTGGGAAGCTCCGAGGGGAGACTTGGGGGCGACTCCGAACCCTCCGGGGTGGGCAGTCGTTACATTTAAGACCGTTCAGTGCAGAAAAGAACCGAGGGAAAAGCCTCCGGCACAAAGTCCCCGCATCCCACGGACCCGCCCCCGGGCCGGGCAGCCACCCCGCCCTCTCCCCTAATTAGCGGGGACGCAGTTAATTGCCGGGATAAGAGGACACAGCGTCTCCTGGTCGCGCTCGGCCGCTCCGGAGGGAGCTCCGGGATGGGATTCCCTTTGGGCAGCCCCGGCGCTGGGAATCACCGGGGAGGGGCACCGGGTCGAGGGGAGGGCCACGGGCATCACTCGGGGGGCCGGCTGTAGTTGAGGGACAGCAGGACCATGCTGTGGGCCAGCAGAGAAGCTTCGGACGCTGCAAGAACACGGGAGCAGGGTCAGAGACTGGGGGCACTGGGACTGGCCCAGGGGAGCACTGGGCAGACTGGGAGTGCTGGGACTGGGCCAGGAGGGGCACTGGGGGTACAGGGATAGGTACTGAGTGGATTGGGGGCCCTGCAGTGGGCACGGGGGACACTGGGCAGTGCTGGGAATGGGCACTAGGGGAGCACTGGGCTGAGAACTGGGAAGACTGGGAGCACTGGGAAGGGCCCCATTTCCCTCCCGTTCCCATTTTCTTTCCCCCGGGGATGGAATCTGCCCCCAGAGCTCTGTGGGACAGAGCCAGAATTCCCCAGGAGCCGCACTCCCCGTGCCCAGGGCAGCTCGGGGGGCTCCCCAGGCGACCCCCCAGCAGTACCTTGGAGCTCCGAGGAGAGCAGCAGCCACTGCTCCAGCCACGCCCGGCACTCGGCCCGGCCCAGCTGGGTGGAGTTGAGCCCACGCAGGTAACAGGCCTGGGGAGACAAGGAAGGTGAGGGTGGGCAGCAGCATCACACCAGGATCCCGCCACGGCACGAGGAGGGGCCTGGCTGCACTTCCAGGTGGGATCCCCGTGTGGGAAAACACCTTCTCAGCACAGGGCAACCCCCACCCAGCCAGGGTGGGCCTGGGGGACCCCCCTGTGCCCGAGGGGACAGCCCTGGGGTGCTGAGGGTGCTCACCGCCCGCAGCTCCTCCTCAGAGAGCTGCCCCGGCCCCAAGTGCCGCAGGGCCCGGTCCAGGTGCCGGATCTCCAGGACGTGGCTCAGCAGGCGATGCCGCAGCAGAACGGCCGGTAAGTGGGGGGTCAGGAACAGCACCTGGCTCAGGGCCCTCTGCAAGACACGAGGGAAGGGCCCCTGGGTGATACCCAACCCCTCCCGAAACGGGGGTGGGACCCTCGGCACTGCCACCCGACCATCCGGCCTGGCCTCCAACGCTTCCAGGGATGGGAGATCCCACCCAGCACCTCCCCACCTTCCCAGGGAGGAATTCCTTCCCAAAGTGCTCCTCTGGGCTCACTCACAGCAGCTCCACGTCCTCCTGATGCGGGCACCTGGAGGCAGCACTGCAGGTGGGGTCTCACGTGAGCCCCCCCTCACCTGCTGTCCAAGGGATGGGGACGAGCCCAGGACGGGAGGGGGGGGAATTCAGGGCCACCTGTCCAGCTTTTCATCCACGCCTGGGCTGGTTTTGGGGCACAGCCCCCCAGTCTGGGCACACCTGAGCGGGGCAGCACCTGCACTGAGCCGGACTCACCACATGATCCACCTGGAGCCTGTTCAGCCCCAGCGGGGACCCCGAGAACAAACTCCTGAGGGCCAAAAGCTGGGCCAGGTGGGGCCGGGCACCTCCCTGCACCTGCAGGAGCCCCAGGGGGAGGGCAGGTGACACCTCTGACAGGTGACAGCCCCCTCCCCACGGGTGACACACCCCCCACGGGGGGTACCTGTGAGCAGAGCTGCTGCAGCCGCTGCCGGGGCCGGGGCTCGGGCAGGGAGCGCGCGGCCAGCGCCAGGCCCCGCAGCACGGCGGGGTACGAGTCCCTGCGCAGGGAGTCATAGACCGCCAGGAACTCCTGCTGCTGCTGCGGCGTCCAGAAGTGCCGGATCAGCAGCTGCCGCGGGAAGAAGTACCTGGGAGAGAGAGGAGAGAGGGGTGAGGGGCCTGTGGCCTCACAGCCAGCCCCAACCCAGGGCCTTCCCACTCTGCCCCTGGCCTGGAGGGTTCCTTTGTGTTCCACAGGGAGCCCAGGGCAGGAATTCACCCCATCAGCCTGATCCCACTGATCCGGCCTGAGCCCACTGATCCAGCCTGATCCCACAGATCCCACTGATCCAGCCTGATCCCACCGATCCAGCCTGATCCCACTGATCCCACTGATCCAGCCTGATCCTACTGATCCAGCCTGATCCCACTGATCCAGCCTGATCCTACTGATCCCACTGATCCCACCGATCCAGCCTGATCCCACAGAGCCTTCCCTCACGTGCCCCCCGGGCTGAGGTCACAGACAAGGGCATTAACCAGGACTGGGAGCCCTGGGGGGGGCAACAGAGCTGCAAAATCCCAGGATTTAGCTGGGATTTCCGCCTGGTTCTGGAAGAGCAGGTGGGGACAGGGACGCTCCCAGGGATTGTGCGTGGCCAAGGACGCTCCAGGGAGGGTCCCTCTGATAATTATTCCATTATTTCAATGATTCCGTGATTCCTCGGGGTGGACAGTGGCCCCAGAGGCCGGGAGAGCGAATCCAGCACGCGGGGGTTTGTCCTGACAGGGAGAGCATGGACTCTTCCCTCTGAAAACCCCAGTTCCCTGGAATCAGGGGACCCCAGCACTCACATCAGGACGATGACCAGGAAGTTGGCGAAGGGCGGGATGGCGATGATCCCGATGGGAATGGCCTTGAGCGCGTCCCTGCGGAACTGCCTCCAGACGGAGGGGAGAGAGTCGGGATCCGGCCCCGAGCCAGGGATCCCAGCCCTTTCCCCGCGGGGAGGGGCTCACCTGGCGCAGCCGCTCCATGTCCCGGTACGGGAGCTGCTGCGCCTTCAGCCGCTGCCGGAACATCCTGGCCCGGATCCTGCCGATCTCCCTCACCTCGAGGAACAGCGCCTGGAACCCTGGGGGACACATCCCCGGAGGGGGGGCAGCTGCTGGATATGTCCCAGCTCCTGGGGCGCTTTGGGGCTCCCCCTCGGCACTCACCTGAGGTGAAGGTGCTGTACAGGAGGTAGAACCTGGGGAAGCTCCTCTCCAGGTACCGCTCGTACCTGGTGTTGACCCTCCGGGCCACGGCGACCGCGGCGGCCACGAGGGCCCGGGAGGTGGCCCGGGACGAGAGGGGACGCTCCTGGGACCTGCACAGCCGGCACCTGCCCCACGGCCCCCGGGTCAGCTTCGGGATGCCCCCGGAGAGGTGAGGAAGAGCTGGGACCACCCCCGGGCCAGGGAATCAGCCAGGGCCGGGGCGCTTGGGGAGGGGGAAGCCAGGGGGCACCGGGGCAGGGAGAGCACGGCGGGAATGGGGGGCTGTGGGGTAACGGGGGGCGCTGGGGCTGGGCAGCGGCGGGGGGAGCGGGGAGGGAGGGGGCATGGCCAGTACCGGGGACGTAACGGGGGAGGGCCAAGGGGGTAAGGGGGGGAGGCTGTATCTGGCAGAGGGTCAGGGCTGCGGTCGGCATTGGGAAGGGTCGGGGCCCGCGGTCAGTGCTTTTGTAGGGGGGGGTCGGGGCCCGCGGTCGGTGTTTTTGGGGGGCTGTGGTCGGCGTTTGGGGAGGGTCAAGGCTGCTCCTCCCTGAGGAGGTTGTGTCCCACGGGCCGTGGCTGCCCCGGAGGGCGGTCCCCGCTCACCTGGGCGCCCCCAGGACGGGCAGTAGCTCCGTGCGGGCCCGGGGGGGGCCGAGGGCGGCGGGGCCGAGGCGCCACAGCCCCCCGCGGGCGGCGGCCATGGACAGCGCCATCTTGGCGGGCACGGGCCGCGGTCACGTGGCACTGCGGCCGCTGATTGGCTGCCGGGGCTCCGGGGGCGGGGCCTGGACCGATCGCCCCGCCCCCAAGCCCCCGGGACCGGCCCCGGGACCCCCGGCCTGGAGCCCGGACCGATCCCCCACCCCCGGTATCGCCCCGGGACCCCCGGCCTGGAGCCCGGACCGACCCCCCACCCCCGGTATCGCCCCGGGACCCCCGGCCTGGAGCCCGGACCGGGACCCTCCTCCCGCGTCACCAGGGGTTAAATCCCTTCCCGGCCTTTGAGGGGCCCGTGGGGGGCCAAACCCCCCCGGAAAGGGACCGGGACCCCCCGGCAGAGCTCCACGGGAATTCCCAAACCCCAAGTTCTGCGTCGCCTCTTCTCAGACCTCTTCCAGCCCCTCCATGCCCTGGGGATCCTTGGAGATTTCTGGGATGCTCTGCCCTCCCTCCAGCCGGACCCCCCGTGCTCCCCCCGGCGCGCGTGGCTCGTGTCACGCACCCCGAGTGCCCTCCCCACGCTGTGCCCTCCCCACCCGTGCCCAGGCACTGCTCGCTCAGCTGTTGTTTATCTGGGGAGGGGGTTATCGCTGCCCCCGGCAGGGCCGATAAGGGCCGATCGATCCCGCGGGACGATCCTCCCCGCACGTCCCGGAGGGCCCCGCGGTGCCGATCAGAGTCCGGGCCCTCGTGGAGCAGCGGAGCCGCCGGAGGCTCCTCGGCCCCGGCCACGGGGCCACTTCAAAGTGGGTTAATGGGGAGTCAATTAACGATCGGGAGATGCCGGAGATTTCGGGAGCCTTTGAGGAGCCTTTGAGGCGCCTCCGAGCTCCCTCGGGAACTCTGCTCCGGGTGGAGGCGAGGGAGGGAAGGAGGGGACACCCCTTAAATAGAGAGGGGACACCCCCCAGGGCAGAGTGGGACACGCTCGGGCCTCGCAGAGCACGGCAGGAGCAGCGCCATGCCCGCCAAACCCACCCCCGGCTGCGAGCTGGGTGAGTACCGAGCCCAGAACACGCGGGATCGGGGGATTCGGGCAGCTTCCCACCCCCAGGCTGCCCGTGGGGTCGGTCACGCCGGGGGATTTCTCATTTTCCCGGGATTTGGGCACTTAGCAACGCCCTTAGCAATGCCCGGGCGGCAGGAGCCGTGTCCCATTCCCAGATAAATCCATGGGGTTGTTCCTCGGGAAGGGAGCGGTTGAAAAAAACGTTATTCCAAGTTTCCAAGGGAATGCACAGAGGAGGAAGAATTCTGGAGGGAGCAGCGTTTCCCTCTGGAAAACAAACAGCAAATGAAAGAAAAGCCCAGTCAGGCCGTTCTTCCCCAAAACACGGGGTTTTCTGGGAGAGGAGGAAGCAATCCCACCTGGGAGAGACGGGAGCAGTCAGGGGGAACCAGCACTGGAGGGCGCCAAAAGTCTGGGAACTGGGAGGGAAAAAAAGAGGGATTTTGGTATCCAAAAAAACCCAAAAAATCCAAATCCGCTTTTGGTACCAAAAGTGCTGCTGGGGGTGGGAAGGGGAGTCCCAGCGGGGCTCTTGGGCTGCAAAGAGATCCATGATTGGGGTGGAAGGAGCGGCTGCTGGGAGAAGCTCAGAGGGGGAGCAGGGAGATGCTGCAGCTCGTGTGCCCCCTCATCCCCACCACGGGGTCCTGCGACCCTCCCGGGGCCTCGGTGGGGCTCAGAGAGGTCCTGCCACCTCCGAGGTGACTGACCCCCGCGCGGGGGCCCAGCCCAGGGGCCGCCCCTGGTGCTCCCCCCACGGTCCCTCCCGGTCCCTCCCCGGTCCCTCCCCCGGTCCCTCCCCGGTCCCTCCCCGTGACGCGGCTCGGCGCGCCGGGACGCGGCTCCGGCCGGGCCGGGGATGAGGCGGCGGCGGGGCCGGGGGCGGCCGGGACCGGTGAGCGATGAGAGGGGATCGGGGGAAGGAAGCCCCCGAGGGTGGTCCCACCCCGTGCAGGGGATGGTTCCCCTCGGAGCGGGGCGATCCTGCCTCGGGGGCGGGTCCCGCGTGTTCTGGGGAGGGGGGTCCTGCCCGGGGGGGGCTCCGCTGGATGCGCTGCGGCCCCCGGGGGGGTTCCACGGGGGGCCGTGGAGCCGCTGCGCCCCACACACACACATCCCCAGCACTCAGGGCCTCCCGCGGCCCCCCGGGCACTGCCTCCCACCATCGCGGGGCTCGGGGACCCCCGGTGACCTTGGGGTGTCCCGGGGCGGGCGGGCAGCGGCACCGGGGCTCGTCCTTTGGGCTCCTCCTTGGGGTTTGGGGCGCCCAGGCTCTTCCCTCGTCCTTCCGAGGGGCTGGAGGCGCAGGGACCCTATAGCGGGGCTGGGGTGCGATGGGGGCACAGCCGCGGAGCCCCGGGAGCCCCGGGATCACAGGCGTGGAACCCTGGGATCTCTCGGATGGCCGGGGTCGCAGCCGTGGAACCCTGGGATTACCCATGGAGCCCCGGGACTTGTGGGATCACAGTCATAGAGCCCCGGGACTTGTGGGATCACAGTCATAGAGCCCCGGGGTGCCAGCCATGGAACCCTGGGATCTCTGAGATCCCCGGGATCGCAGCCGTGGAGCGTCCTCGGGCTCAGCAGCCCCACGGAGCTCGTCCTGCCCGGGCTGAGGTTCCCGGACACGTGGCCTTGTCCCCGCAGATCCCCGTGCGGTGAGTCCAGCCGGTCCCGGAGGCTCCCGGGGCACTTCAGGGGATGTCACTGTGTCCGGACAGGGCTCTGCTCTCCCGGGGCACTCCAGGGAACGTCGCTGTGACCGGACAGGGCTCTGCTCTCCCGGGACACTTCAGGGGATGTCGCTGTGTCCGGACAGGGCTCTGCTCTGCCGGGGCACTCCAGGGAATGTCGCTGTGTCCGGACAGGGCTCTGCTCTCCCGGGGCACTTCAGGGGATGTCGCTGTGTCCGGACGGGGCTCTGCTCTCCCGGGGCACTTCAGGGAATGTCGCTGTGACCGGACAGGGCTCTGCTCTCCCGGCTCCGCTCACGCCCGAGGGGCCGCCCCGGCCAAGGTCCACGCGTGGCTGTGGGTGAAGGTGCGCTGGGAAGGAGGGTCTGGAGCTCGGCCACGGGCAGGGGAGCCTCGGAGGAGCTGCCGAGGCGTGGGAGAGTGGGCCGGTGGTGGAATAACGGCCCGTGTTGGTGTGGGTTGGGCACAGGTGGTTTGTCACAGGTAGTGAAAGTTCCTGCAGTCTCAGATGTGCGTCAGCCACGTGTCCCACGCTCGGCTCCCAGATCCAGGAGCTGGGGCAGGCTGGGAAGAGAGCTGCTCCTGAGCAGGCCGGGAGGAAGCTGCTCCTCCCTGCCAGGGGTTGTTTCCGTGGAAAGAACCAGGTCATGCTCCCGATTTCCTGGAGAGGACACCCGTGTGGGCAGGTGAGCAGGGCTGGGCTCAGCCCCTGTGCCCTCCTGCACCCAGGCATGTCCCGGCTCCGGAATGTGGGATGGGCAGGGAACAAGCTGGTCTGACCTGTTCAGGTGTGGGCAGGTGACCTGTCCTGGTGCAACAGGAGCAGAGGTCGCTGCTGGCTTTGTCCTCTCGGGTCGTGGGCAGGAGTGGGGCAGAGGGAGGGGGGAGGGATCCCACAGGGATGGACCCCTCCAGCTCCGTGCAGAGGAAAAGGTTTTCCAGGTCCCAGCCCTGGTGGTGCCAGTGCCAGGGGACACCCACAAGGTGGCCAAGAGGGCAGAATTGGGAAATGAAGGTTGGCAAAGCTCTCTGAGATCGCCCAGTCCAACCATTACCCAGCACCATCACCACCCAGTTCACCAGTACCTTTGCTGGGCCGTCTGTGCTCCCGGTGGGACATCCCCTGGAAGGGCTGGGCTGAGGGCTCAGTGTCACCAGCCCACGGGGTGTCTGTGCGTGGAGCACAGCGAGGTGTTGGCCCCAAATCCACTCCAGAAGGATCCTGGAGGATCCTGCCCCGCAGGAACCAGCCCGGCTCAGAGCCTCACATCAAAGGCAGGACCTCAATGGCAGGAACTGCTCCCGGCACAGGGCCAGGCTGCTCCGGGTCCCCAGGGCGGGAGCAGGAGCAGGATGAGCCCGAGGCTGTTGGAAGGGCCCATTGGACAGTGGGTTTGAAGGAGGGGGGGGTGGAACAAGGGCCTCGTTGTTCCTTGTTTGTTGTTTGCTCTGTGGGTGGAGAAGGCCCTGGACAGCAGCGCTGTTTGTGGAGTGACCTCGTGATGTTCTGCTCGGGGCTTGTGGTATTCCAGGGAATATCCCCCTGGGAATGCTGGGGTCTGTTCGGTGTAACAGCAGTGGGGTCCCAGTGGGGGTTTGACCCCCAGGAGGCAGAGCCTGGTGAGCCCATTCCTGGGAAAGGGACACAGGAGTGCCCAAGTGGGCGAGGAGGCCACGGGCACTTGGCTCATGTCAGCCCAGCACGGCCACTGGGACCAGGGCAGGGCCCAAACCCCAGATCCTGGGGTCGGTTTTGGGTCCCCAGTGCGGGACACTGAGGGGCTGGAACTGGGAAAGGGGCTGGAGTGGCTGAGGGGACTGGGGGGCTCAGCCTGGAGAAAAGGAGGCTCAGGGGGGACCTTCTCCCCCTCCAGCCCTGCAGCCAGGTGGGGGTCCCTGGTGCCACCCTCCCCAGAAGGCCCTGTGGGATGTGTCCCCTGTGCCAGGGGTGGATCCACCTCCCAGCCCAGCAGCTGCTGGAGCAGATAAGGAGCCCCCTCCCAAGCCTGCCCAGGCTGGGCTGGTGTGGGGGCAGATACTGAGGTGGGTCCGTAACGAACGTGCCCTCGGGGTTGTTGGAGCGAGGGACTCGCTGCCAGGGTAAGGCTGCTCCTCCTGGGTCACAGTCTGGGGAAAAGGTGGCTTTTTCCTGAACTTCAGGGGTTTGTTTTAGTGGGAGCTGTGGGGTCTGGGGCTTAACAAAGAAGGGAAGTGTTGGGGTCAGAGCTCGACATGGTCCCGGTTCAGGGGGAAACTGCTGGGGCTGCAGCTGGGAGGGGGCAGGAGGTCATGGAATATCCCAGTTGGAAGGGACCTACAGGGATCAGATCCAGCTCCTGGAGGTGTTTCCTCCCATTTCTCCCCACGGCCTGTTTGGGGTGATTGGAGCCTGGAAGGGGCAGGGGGTGTCCAAGGGGATTTTTGGGGTGTCCTGTGCAGGGCCAGGAGTTGGCCTTGGTGATCTTTTGGGGAATATTCCAGCATTCCATGGCTTCCACGTGCTTGTGCAAACACTCAGGGTTAAAGTGGGGGAATAACACAACTCCCCCCGTGGGATTTCAGGGGTCCAGGGGGGTTAGTCCCCACATTCACTGCAAACCTGGGGTGGGTCTGGGGTGGAAACCCAACAGTTGTGGCTACAGCAGCATCTCCCCACCTCTCAGGTGACTTTGGCGTCTCTTGGGTGATTTCAGCACATTGCTCAGTCACAACCCACCTTTGGGGCTGGTTGGGAAACTGGGAATTCATCTCTAAAACCCTGAAATTGGTTCAGATCACTTAAACCACCGAATCCCTGGCTGCTGATTTTCTTTTGCATCCTCAGTGAACTGGTATTCCTTTGTTTTATGAAGTCTCCCGTTCAAATCCAATGGGATTTGAGGAGGGATTAAGTGCTTTACAGACCAAACTGAGGGACTTTGGCTCATCCTTGGGGGCTTAAGGGGGTTGAACCTCCAGAGCCTGGAGGGTGCCAGCTCCTCCCCAGCTCCCACCTGCTTCATCCCCGTCCCAGTTTCTGATTCCCTCTTGCTCCATTCCCCATTCCCCAGCCCAGTTTCTGGTTCCCTCCTGCTCCAGTCCCAGCCCCAGCCCAGTTTCTGGTTCCCTCCTGCTCCAGTCCCAGCCCCAGCCCAGATTCTGGCTCAGTCCTGCGTGGGTTGGATTTAAACCCAGATCATGATGAAAGAGTTAAACCTGCCCTTAATCCAATTCCCAACACCTGGGAACGCAGGGAGGGTTTGAGGGATGGTGGTGGGGGGTTCTGGGAGGGTTTGGAGGGTGCTGTGGGTGCCAGGGGTGCCATAAGCACCAGGCAGGGGGGATGGGATGTGGTTTCCACAGTGAGGAAATTCCACCCTTGTTTCCTGGACTGGAGTTTCACAACCGGCTCCAGCTGCTTGTGGACGCTCCTGCCACGTTGGTGCCTCTCAGCCCTTTCCGTGGGGGGAATGGGGGACTTTCCCAGCAGGTCCCAGCCCAAATTCCCCCTCCCATCCCTGCCAGGACCCTCAGAGCTGGAAAAGGGCCCAGGAAGTGAGTCTATCCCTGCCAGATTTCTCAGAGCTGGAAAAGAGCCCGGGAAGTGGATCTGTCCCTGCCAGAGCTGTTGCTGTCCCCACTCTCCTGCCAGCTCTGGTTCTCCTTCCTGACAGGATTTTTCCCTTCTCCTTTGCAGCCAATGTGTCCAGTATAAACCAGTCCCTGGAGCACGGGAAGGGCTCCTCCATGGGGAACTCGGACATGGAGCGGAAGGCGTCCTACGGTGAGGCTGGGCTGGGCACGGGGCAGGGGGGCTGCCCTCCTCATCCTCCTCCTGGCCTGAATTCCAGGCTCACCTGGGGCTGCTGGGATGAGCCCTGGGATACCAGGATGAGCCCAAGGTGCTGGGTTGAGGCCCACGATGCCAGGATGAGTCCCGGGTGCCAGGATGAACTCTGGGCTCTGGGATGAGCTCTGGGATGAGCTCTGGGATGAGCTCCGGGCTCCGGGATGAGCTCTGGGCTCCAGGATGAGTCCTGGTACCAGGATGAGCTCTGGGCTCTGGGATGAGTCCCAGGTGCCAGGATGAGCTCTGGGCTCTGGGATGAGTCCTGGTTACCAGGATGAGCTCTGAGCTCTGGGATGAGCTCTGGGCTCCGGGATGAGTCCTGGTTACCAGGATGAGCTCTGAGCTCTGGGATGAGCTCTGGGCTCCGGGATGAGCTCTGGGCTCCAGGATGAGTCCTGGTTACCAGGGTGAGCTCTGGGCTCTGGGATGAGCTCTGGGATGAGCTCTGGGCTCCGGGATGAGTCCTGGTTACCAGGATGAGCTCTGGGATGAGTCCCAGGGTGCTGAGATGAGTCCTGGGGTGCCAGGATGAGCTCTGGGCTCTGGGGTGAGCTCTGGGCTCTGGGATGAGCCCCGGGGTGCTGAGATGAGCCCCGGGTGCCAGATGAGCCGGAGGGTGCCAGGCTGGGTGCCAGGCTGACCCCGGGGTGCTGGGGTGATCCCAGCAGGAGGCTCGCAGCTCCCCGGGGTCCCAGCCCGGCTGAACCAGCCCAACCAGCCCGGCCTGGGCGGGAAGCCTTGGCAGGAACGCTGGGCAGGGATCTGGGCAGGGATCTCTGCAGCCGGGCAGCTCCAAATCCCGTATGTAAATGCGGCCCCGGCGGGTTTCTGGGAGGCCCCGCGAAAAGGAGGAGCTCGGCGGTGATGCAAGAGCAGAGTCGGGCAAAGAGCTGCCCTGTCCGAGCCCAGAGCGCGGGGAGCGGCTCCGGGGGAATGTCCCGTGGGGAGAGCGGGAGAGAGCGCGGGAGTGAGTGCGGGATTGGGATCGGGAGAGAGCGCGGGAGTGAGTGCGGGATTGGGATCGGGAGAGAGCGCGGGAGTGAGTGCGGGATTGGGATCGGGA
>JAWWES010000235.1:0-19568 GCA_035583135.1 Lophotriccus pileatus | reverse complement strand
CACAGCTCCAGCCATTCCCTGGGGGCTGTCCCTGCTCCCCCAGAGCAGAGCTCAGTCCTGCCCCTCCTCTGCCCCTGGCCCGGCACTTGGAACTGCACTGAGCTCTCCCCTCAGTCTCCTCTGCTCCAGCTCAACACACCAAGTGCCTTCAAGGCCCTTCTCCATCTTCGTTGCCCTCCTTTGGACACCCTCCCATGGCTTTACATCCCCCTAATACCGCGGTGCCCCAAACTGCCCAACATTCCAGCCCCAAGAACTCTGATTTTCCCCTTTCCTGACCCCTGGTCCCTTCTTTCCCCCCCGTTATTGACCCCCCCGGTGTGAACGGGCAGTGCTGTGTCCCTGCAGATCTGCCTGGTGACATTTTCTCCCCTGCTTTGCCCCTCAAAGGTCCAACCTTTTTTCGGGAGGAATTTCTCCACTGGAAGGGTTGTGGGGGTCGGGAGGGGCTGCCCGGGGAGGTGGGGGAGGCACCGTCCCCCAGGGGCCGTGGCACTCGGAGCTCTGGGCTGGGGGACAGGGCGGGCATCGGGCACAGGGGGGACTATTGATGACCTTGGGGGTCTTTTCCAACCTCAGAGATTCTGAGATTTTAAGGGAAGGAGCTGAATCACGCTGCCGGCGCCGTTTTCCCCTACAACAACCTTCAGGAATGTCTGAGTGCCTCGGGATGCAGCAGTGCACTTGTTTCCCAGCCCCAGGTGATAATTAACTCAATTTTAACTCAACAGCTTTTTTTTTTTTTTTTTGCTGACAAGAAGAAAACAAACAAATAGAACAACCTCAGAGCCCTCAAAAGAACAACACAAATCCAGGGTTCCTTCTCTTCTCCAGGTGAACCCCCCCAGCTCTCCCAGCCTGGCTCCAGAGCAGAGGGGCTCCAGCCCTTGGAAAATCTCTTGGAAGAGCTGATTTCTATCCCATGAGTTGGGAAGGGAATCACAGCTCCAGGATCACCTGATATTGAGGGGTTTTTGTTCCCTGATGGATTCAGTTTCTGACATGGAGCTGGTGAGCACCTGGGATGCAGGCTGGGTAACAGAGAGTCAGAATGTCCTGGGCACACGCAAGGATCAGGGAAGGGTTGGGAAGGGAGAGGAAGAGGGAGAGGAGAGAAAGGGAAAGGAGGCAAATCCACACAGCAAGACCTTTCCAAGGCTCTCAGTCTCCCAGGCATCACTGAATTTCCAGGCTGTGAGGAAGGGATTGTTATTTCTCCAGCAGCACAGCCTGAACCAAACCCTTGATCCTCCCGAGCAGAGCTGGACTCCACCATCCTCGTGGGTCCCTCCCAGCTCTCAGTAATCCATGAAATCCGTGGTGAAGGTGATGTGCAGAACCACAGCCACATCCTCACCCAGCCATGGCAGTGCCAGGGGTTGAGCCCATGGGTTTTCCCGGTCCCAAAACAGCTCTGCAAACCCTTGGGAAGGAGCTCCGGGGCTCGTTTCCACCGGGGATTGCTCGGGACATCCCAGATCCCAGCAGGGACCTGAGCAGCGTGGGGGAGGCTGAACCACCTCTGGGGAGTGGCTGGAAGGGAACAGAGCTGTCAGCAGCCCTGAAACGTTTGATTTCAGGTGGAAAAGCTGAATTTCTGAGCTGTTGTGGTTAAACAGGGAGATCTCCGGGTGGGTGGAGCAGCTCAGCCCCTGGGGCTTTGCAACACGAGCAGGTAGAGAGACACAGCTGAGCTCCTGCAACAGCCTCCTGGCCTCTCTGGCTGCTGGTTCACCCTCCTGAACGACAAACTGGGAGAATTAAATGGCTCTTGACTGGGTCTCAACCTGCTGCACGAAAAGGGCTGTGAAGGTGAAAGAAAGGGAGCAGGGGAGTTAATTGAAAGGAGCATTTGCTTTCAGCCCACAGGGTTCAGTGAAAAACAAGGAGGAAAATGCCCAGTCCTTGTGCCTGTGCCTTTCCCTGGGTTCCCCCTCCTGCTCTGGCAGGGGTTTGGGGGAGGTGGGAGCTGTCACCACCCTGTCTCTTATCTGCAGCCATTCAAGGTCCCCCAGCACATCTGCCAGCAAATCCAAAGCCTCCAGAGCTCCAAGTCACTGAAGAGTTTGGAAAACCATGCCAGAGAGCCGAGGGAGGGAGGGACAAACAAGGCAGGCAGGACTTGGCTTGTGGGCAAATAGATCTTCATGTTCTGCATTAACATTTACCAACCCCAAGCAGCAGCAGCCCCAATCCCAGCAGCCATTCCACTGCCCCCAAGGAGATTCCCAGGAATTATATAAACTAACAGATCTGCCTGACAAAAAAGGGGCTTCCCACAGCCCTAAAATCCCTGGATACAGGTGTCCAGCCTTGGCCTGGGCCAACCCCAAGGGCTCATCAACCCAAGTGCATGTTTGTGTGTGAAAAACTGAGTCACTTTTGACTTGTTTTTTAACCCCTCAGGAACTGGGCCCTGGAAAACTGAGGGAAGGGAACTGAGAAAGCTTTTTAACTCTCCCTGGGTGTAATTGCACACTCAGAGCTGAGAAAGCTTTTTAAGCTTTTCTGGGGGTGTGTTTTGCACACTCAGAGCTGAGAAAGCTCCTTTATTTATTATTATTTTTATTTTTTGCTGGAGGAATCCAGTGCAGCTGAAAACACCACGGGAGCAATTTCCCCCTCCTGGTTCCTGAATATATCGAAAGCAGAAAGGCCAGAAGGGTGTGAATTTAAATGAAGGCGAGGAAAATTAACCCCCCCCTCCCCTCCTCCAGTCCCTGCAGGACGTGCCTGGCTCTGCCTTTCTCATCCATCCTGAGCTGTCTGACCAACAGGTGCCCAATTTTGAAAATTGCCCAGCCTTTCTGCAGCAGACACAACACAGCCACACAAACACAGCAGTGGGAAGATGATGACGGTGCTGGTGGTGGCTCTTCTGGAGCTCTAATGCAATTTTAGAGGCTGCCACGGGCGGCTGGAAGGGAGTTGTGATGGGAGGAGGAGGAGGAGGAGGGGAAAGAAAAATCCATTCTCCAGTGCCTTGTGTGTATTCCTGAGGCTGGGAATTGCACAGCCAGCAGGGCTCTGCTCCTGCAGGCGGATTTGTTCCCTCATTGGCAGCTCTGAATGTTATCTGGGTGGGTCAGATAATCTGGCTCGATAAAGCAACAATTTTCTCCTATAGCTTCAAGCGTTGTGCCAGGAGAACATCCATTAGCAATGACAATAACACTTTAATTTTCAACTCCAACAGGCCTGCAGTTGTGTCAGGGATTGGTGTCTCCAGCACCGTGCAAGGATGGCTGGCTGGGCAGGCAGATTGATGGATATTCAATTATGATCAAATAAAGCTGATAATGTAATATTTATTTCTCACAGAGCGGTTCTATAAGAAGTTGATTGAAAAAGGAGGCAGAGTTTTGCCACCTGGAAAGGCTTTGATGCAGAAATCCCTCCTTTCTCTCCATCTGAGGAAAAGAAAACACGAGCAGATCTCGCAGCAGTTGGAAGTTCAGGGCACCTGGGTTTGAAAATGGCTCTGGATATTTTGGGGGCTGGTGAATTATCTGAGGAGAGGGATCTCTAGCCAGGGAAAAATTAAACATCTAATCCAAGCTGGGTGTTGCTAGAGAAGGAAAATCCCCGCCCTTGGGATAGATGTGCCGCAAACCCCACGTGAGCCTCACCTTCCCCACCCCCAGGACAGGCTGAACCTCTCCCTGTGGGTTCCAAACTCTCCCTGGGATGGGAGAGAAGCCCAGAGAGCCAGTTTGGAGAGAGATTCCTTGAAAACTTTATCAATGGAAAGGAATTTTAATTTAAATCCCAGAATCCTTGAGGTTGGAAAAGCCATCCCAGCCCATGGATCCCCCTGTGCCCATCCCCACCTTGTCCCCAGCCCAGAGCTCTGAGTGTCATGTCCTGTCCTTCCTTGGACACCTCCAGGGCTGGGCACTCCAAACCTCCCTGGGCAGCCCCTGCCAAGGCCTGACCACCCTTTCCATGAGGAAATTCCTGCCTGTCCCACATCCCTGCATCCCCCCCTCCAGCCAGGGCACTTCATCCCCGGCTCCTCCTCTCTCACTGCCCCCTGGGCACCAGGAAAGCTCTGCTGAAGTTGTTGAAACCTTTTTTTTTAGGGTGAGGTCACAAGGGCTTTGCTTTCCCACCCTGTAGGATCGTCCTGCAGGTGATTCCTTCCCTTTCCCTGCTGCTCCTTCCCCCTCTGCTGGTGGCTGGGCTGTGGAATAAATAACCTTCACCCTATTCCTGTTCACCAGGAATGCTTCCCTAGAAGGTGGAAAAGTGGATTTAGGGGAGCCCAGGCTTTTAGGGCAGGGACTCTGCCCAAACAAAACCCTCTGTGCAAGCCCAGGGAGCAGGTTCAGCTCCAAATCCAAGCAAAGCAAGTGGAAAATCTGGGTTTTACTGGAGCCAGGCAGTGGATGCAAACTGAGCAAACTCTTCTAAGGCTGGTGATTTGGTCATTTAATTAACCATTGCTGTTAATGGGCTCGTTGTGTCACTGCTTGACTTACACAAATTGTTTCCCGGGCCTGATTTCATGGAGAATTGTTCCTTGTGCGGGTTTGGCCTTATCAGCTGTGGCTCCAGGCTGTAATTCCTCTTCCTTACAAACACAGGTCCCTGCAGGACTGCCAGGGCTCATTAGGGCATGTGGATAATGGGATATTTTTATCCACGATAATTAAGTAATTATCCCATGTAATGGAGAGAGGGGTCAGTTGTGCCCAGGCTGCTGCCATTTACACTGTGCAAGGAAATGGGAATATTTCCATGTCCTTTCCTTTATTTTCTCTTTTACTTCCCTCTTTCTCCTTTTTCCTTCCCTCTCCCTCTCCCTCTCCCTCTCCCTCTCCCTTTCCCTTTCCCTTTCCCTTTCCCTTTCCCTTTCCTTTCCCTTTTCTTCTTTTCCCTTAACTTTCTTTCTTCCCTTCCCAAACCTTCCCTTGCCTTCTCCTTCAGGACAGCTCCATTTAAACCGAATTTATCCATTATTGTTCTCTCTTGTGTTTTGCTGTGAAATGACCCTCGTTAGCACCAAGGTCTCAGGAAAAGAAGAAGAAAAAAAAGCATCTTACAAAGTGTGATTTTATTCCCCAGGTTGAGGTAAACCCTCTCCTGTCCCTGGGAATAGGGAATCCATCCACCCTCCCCAGGGCCTGGGAGTGATTCCCGTTGCTCCCCTGGGATGGGGGATTTCGGGAGCTGGGGGGTTCCCACTCCCATCCAAACCTCGGGAGCCTCCAGGGTACTTTCCAGAGCTTCGATCTCCCTCTTGTGGCTGAACA
Organism: Lophotriccus pileatus; assembly: GCA_035583135.1. Taxonomy (NCBI): domain Eukaryota; kingdom Metazoa; phylum Chordata; class Aves; order Passeriformes; family Tyrannidae; genus Lophotriccus; species Lophotriccus pileatus. The sequence continues at coordinate 14,313 of JAWWES010000235.1, read as the reverse complement.
TCGCGGGCACGGGGGGAACAGCCCGGTCTGGCATCTCCAAGACACAGGAGGGGGAGGAGGGAAAAGAGATCCCTGGATTCCCCTCCGTCAGCTGCACCCTGATCCTGGGGGGAAGGGCCTTTTGGGCTGAATTCTTCTTTTTCCCAGTGAAACGATCCCGGTACAACCTTTTCCCTCCCTGTCACCCTCCCATGCTCACTCCTGGACCCAGCGGGAAAAAAAATACATCCAAGGAGGCAGCAAACAAAGCCAAGCAGAGGCAAAGAGTCCTTAAGTTTGAAGTATGAAAACATCAATTCGTTTCCATCAAGAAGGATTGGATAAAGGATTGGATAAAGACCCCATTACACCAAGCTGGAAATGTTTTCCCACAGAATATGCTGCTTGCAAAGAGGGGGCCTGTGTGGATTCTGTGTGCAGGGAAGGCAGAGGTTTTGTGGAATACAACTGAAGTTTTACAGGAAAAGCCAGGTATTTCTCTAAGTGGGTGAGTGTCTCTACCTCTGTAGAGAAAAGAAAAGGCATGTTGAAATTATCATCTGAATGTGAATCAGTGCAAAATCTTCCTCCCTTCCTGGAATTCTGGCACCCATCCATTTATTTATGGCTGTGCCCTGCCCTTTTGCACCCCCTTGGGCTGACCCTGCCCAGGGTTTTCCAGCCAGCAAGTGGGAGTTTGATCAACTGGCATTTCTGGGAAGGGAAAATCTATTTGTTTGGCTGATCTTTATGAGCCAGCCTCAGTAACCAGGTAAAAATACACCCCTTACCAATTCCTTCACCCCACTGAGAACTGGGGGAAAGGTATTTTATTGGGATTTGTGGGTTGGAAGCCCCACTTCAGGGCAGGCTGCTTGAATTTATGTCTGAAAGGTTCCAGACTGGCTGTAAGGAGTAAATAACTTCCCTGGCATTATGTTCTGTTCCAGAGACACAAAGAGAAAAAATGTGTGTTTGCAAAACATCTATTTACAGCCTGGGAGACCTTTTGTTTCAGCTCAGGGAACACAGAAATGGAATCTCCACGGAAGGAGGGAGAGTCTGGACGGAGGAGCCGGAGAGAGGATGGGCACTGTGGGGCCTTGGGGTGCAACATTCCCACCTAATGGGGGTTTTAAATGCCTAAGTTAAGAAAAAACAGCATCTAAACCACCTGAGCTGCTGTCCCTCAGCTCCTGGACTGGGGAGGAAGCTCCAGAAAGGGATGCATCACTTCCCAAGGCAAGTGTCAGGAGCGGGGGAGATGAATCACAGCCACACAAAACACGTCTCTCCGTGTTCTTGCAGTGTGTTTTGTTGCTTACTGACAGCAAGACAACAGCAGAGCCGTGCCAGGTGCTCAGATCAGGCTGAGGAATCCTCTGGGGAGCAAGGCAGAGGTTGTCAGGGCCAGTGGAACGGGCAGCAGGCCCTTTGGGGGCGCAGGAGGCAGAAATGAGGGTGGCAGCCCCAGCCCCTCGCTGCTGAATGGTTCAACTGAGATGTTTCCATCTCTCTCCCTTCAGCTTTTCCCAGCAGTTGCAGAGCCCAGCACTTTGTCCAGCAGAGCAGGGGCCTGTTATCCTGAACTTTCCCCTCCTCTAACAGGCTTTTTATCTCCTCCTTGCAGAGCACTCGGGTGTTTTGTAGTGGGGGAGCCAATGCCAGACCCGCCACAAAGCACAGGCTCCTGAGCAATTCTTCCCTCCCAGATGGAATAAGGAGGCTGCAAACAGTCACCAGCCCTTGGGAGCGAGCCATTCCCACATCCCATGTTATTTGGAGCCTCCTGGGAAGCCCCAGCTCAAAGCACAGCAGGGTTTGCTGCAGGCCTGTGACCTTGTGGGTTGTCCTGTGGCTGTAGGGACACCTCAGCTCAGGTTGCTCTAGTCCCAGGGGTGTTCAGGAGCTCTGCTCTGATATTCCCAGATTCTCTGGGAATATTCAGAGACAGGCAGCTCTTGCTCCAGAGAGCTTTTATTGGACGTGGGAACAAGGATTTAAAGCCCTTTTCTTGAGTTTACACCAGGGTGGGCACCCCTGGGGCACTGGAGTCACCCCACATGTCTGTCCTTCCATCTGGCACAGGAATCAACTCCTCCCACCAGCACCCCTCAGCTCTTATCCCACAGAGCCCACTGCACCCCTGAGAAGCTTTCTGGGGCTCTCCCTGCTCCCCAGCCCTCATGGTTGCTTCCCATCCCTCTCTGTTGGGCTGCAGAGCCTGGTGCTCGCAGGCGTCGCTCACAACACGTGGCTCCTCCTCGGCGTGTCCCAAGAAGCCCTGAAATTGCACATGGTGGGATTTTTGGGGTGTCCTGTGCAGGGCCAGGATGATGATCCTTCTGGGTCCTGTCCAGTTCAAGATATTCTGTGGTTCAGGGGCAAAGTGGGAGGGACAATCCCACGCAGGCAGGTGGGACAAGTGTCCCGTGGCTTCCCCACGCCCACTAAACCACCAGCATTTGGTGGGTTTGGTGGTATTTGGGTGAGAGTTGGACTTGATGACCTTGGAGGTTTTTTCCAACCTTAATGATTCCACGATTCCATGATTCTTTCTCTTGTCTGGAGCTCAGAGTGAGCCAAGAGCCCCACTCCACCCTCCAGGACTTTGCTCTCCTGCTGCCCCCCAAGTGGGGGCCTGTTGGACACGCTACAATTAGAGAAAGGTTGATCTCTCTTTGATCCTCTTTCCCCACAGTTTACCTGAAGCCCTAAAGAAGGGGGTGGGGAAGAGAGAGACAAGGTCTGCAAAACACCAGTTCTTCAAGGTGACCTCTCTGAGTAAACTCCAGCAGCTGCAGAGGGATAAAAGGGAACTGAGTGCCTGTGGGAGAAGCTTCTGGTGCCCCTCGTGCTCGTACAGAAATTGCATTAAATTGCTAAAGCATCTTTGCCACACATTAGGATGCATTTTGCTCTGCTGGCTGAGCTGCTGCAGGGCCCAGGAATGACAGTGGCCCTGCAGGGCTGGGGACACTGAGGGGGCTCTGAAATGAGCCCCAGGTGACCTTCAAATGCTCTGAGTGCTCACAGTGCTGCCAGGACCTGCCCCCCCTGTGCAGGGATTGTGCCAAACTCACTCTGATTCTCCTCTTAGTCTTGTTTTTAAATGATTATTTTAAGGGTCATAACCCTGTGGGCCAAGAGCTCCAGGTGCCCTGGTAAGGGATGCCCAGTTTTTATGGATACAGGGTATCCAGGCAGGGAGGGATCAAATGATTGGGGTCTTTTGATGGGCTCAATTAGAGATGCTGCCTCCTGCTTAATTAGGGGAATCTCATCAGCTCCTGCACACAAAGCTGGTGGTGCTGGGGCAGCTCAGCTTGGCAGGTCACTCCATGACTTTCACAAGGGCATGGAATGACAGGACAAGGGGGAAGGGCCTTAAGCTGAAGGAGTTCAGGGCTAGGTGGGATACTGGGGATAAATTGTTCCCTGGCAGGCCCTGGCACAGGTTGCCCAGAGAAGCTGTGGCTGCCCCATCCCTGAAAGTATCCAAGGTCAGGCTGGAGCAACCTGGGCTGGTAGAAGGTGTCCCTGCCCATGGCAGGGGGTGGGACTGAGATGAGCTTTAAGGTCCCTTCCACCCCAAAGCATTCCACGATTCCATGAGGTGACGCCCAACTTGGCACCTCTGACATCCCAACTACGAGGAACATCCCCTGATTTCCTCCCTTTCCGATTCCCAGACAGATCCATGCACTGCCCCATTTTAATTCCCACATTTAATTTCCACTTGCAGCCTTCCCATCAGAGCCATTCCCAGCCGACACTTCCATGTCCCAGGCGTGTGCGGGTTGTTAGTTCAGAGCGGGTCAGGAACGCGACAGAAATGGAAATGCCTTTCATTTGTGAGCGAAATGACGCCGCCCGTGCCTTTGATTACTCTCCCATTACTATTCCAGCCCTGTTGTGGGGCTGCTGGGGGCTGCTGGGAGGATTAGGAGATGCCATCAGAAGTCATCGAGATATAAATGACTTTAATATGCTGTGACACGCGCCCGGGTAAATAAGCCTGGTGTGTTGCCAAGGTGATGCTCCTTTGTTGCCATGGCTATATCAAATAGCCATGGTTACCTCTCCCTGCTGCCACTTGGAGACAACTATTTTTGAAATGTCCTTTTAATGACTTGTGACACTCATGAAGTGATCGCGATTCCGGCCGGGAATGGGATCTGTGGGACGCACGAGTGAGATGTTGCTTCAGGACTTGTTGGGGGATCTTCTGCAGGAGAGACTCCTCCAGAACCGGTGCTGCTCTGCTCGTGGACCTCCAGGGTCACCAGGGCTGGATTTGGACCTTGTTCTTATCATCGACGGCTTCTGCCAACCAGATCCAAGTGCAGGTATCTCAGTTATCCTTGGCTACATAACCTGGCCTAGTGGAAGATGTCCCTGATCATAGAATCACAGAATTAATAGGATCAGAGAATCATAAGAATTACAGAATCATAAAACAGCATCACAGAATTATAGAATCATAGAGTTAATAGAATCATAGAATCACAGAATTACTAGAAGCATAGAATTATGGAATCATAGACATAGAATGACAGAATTAATAGAGTCGTAGAATGAACAGAATCATAGAATTATAGAATAATAGAATTATAGAATCATAGAATTACGGAATCATAGACACAGAATCACAGAATTATAGAATCACAGAGTTAATAGAATCATAGAATCATAGAATTATGGAGTCATAGAATCACAGAGCTATAGAATTAATAGAATCATAGAATCATAGAATCATAGACTTATAGAATCACAGAATTCTAGAATCACAGACATGGCTGGAAAGGATCTCCAAGATCATTGCAGAGGCTCGGACCAGCTGACCTTTAAAAGCCTCTTCCAACCCAAACCCTTCTCTGATTCCACTTTTCACCCAATTTAAAATCCCGTTGTGCAACAGCAGGGGTCTGGTGTTTCTCTCCAGGACTTTTAAGCAGTTCTCAGCCTCTGGAATGTCTGGACTTTACGAAATTCCATCCCATTTCTATGGCTGCATTTTTCAAAGGCACCCAAAAATGCATTTCTAATCCCCAGAAGCAGCAGTGGGACTCCTTTTCTTGCTGTCCAGGGATCTGGCTCTGACCTATTTGAGGGATCCAGGTGTGAGGCACAGCTGGATGAGTCCAGCTGTGTTTGGGGCTGTCACCAGGATCCCTTGGCACTGTAAATGATGTCCCACACGTTGGAACCAAGGCCTGTGAGTTTGTCTGTGCTCCACCACGTTCTGGCTCCACTGAAAGAAACCACTTTCTGTCTGTAAAAGATCGATTTTAAATGGATTCACTTCTAGCACAAAACCCATTTCTTATTTCGGGGCAGGGAGATCCTTTGTGTGTCTGACTGTCCCTGCACTCGGATGGCTGCAGGGATTGTGTTCAAATCATCCATTAAAAACAATCTCCTGGCCAGAGCCCGAGCGTGAAAAATCCAGTGCAAAAGATGAAAGGTGCAGGAAACGTTCGGAGTTCCTGGAAAAAATGGGAATTTCTGAGGCTTTACAGCCGGCACCGGAGTTGCCATCAGCAGTATGCACCCAAACACAGCCAGGGCCAGAGCTGCCATCAGCTTTAGAGGGAACTGGATTAAAGCTTTCAGCCCAAAGCCTCGTGACTAATCATCCATGCAAGGAACCCAAAGTGCCACAGGATCCTTCTTCAAGTGGTTGTTTGCCTTCACAGGAGCTGCTGCTGCAAACTCACTTGGGAGAATTCCTTAGCCTGGGGTGGCAGAAATGGGAATCCTGGCTGGGAGGAGTCTGATATTTGATGCCCTCTGAAAATCCAGGGAGAGGAGTGACACCTTCTCCCCCTTCCTGGGAGTGAGGAGAGCTCGGGAAGGTAATTTTAAGCTGGTCCTTCTGGCTGGCAGGAACATGGGGGGGTGGAGAGCTCCTTTCCAGCCATCCTGGAACAAGCAGAGGTTACAACAATTAATAAATGGTATTTATAAAGCACTTCCCGCCCCAAGAGCCTTTTGGGAGCAGCACGAGCCATTAAAATGAAATCCAATTATAAAACCCAATCACAATTAAATTGCTCGTGTCTCTCCGCAGGAGCCCCGTCTCAGTCACTCACTCTGTGTCTCCTCTGGCCAAGCTGCAGAGGAGCTTCCACTCATTTGTTTGTGGCATCAACAAGAGAACCCTCATTATCTGCATATTATAAAGCTGTGTGGGCTAAAGGATTGAGATTAATACGAAATAATTAGCTCTGATGAAAGTTGCACCTCACGTGGAGCAGCTGGGCGTGAATGGGATGCAACTGCGAGTTGATTAGTGTGTCATTACAGCATTAGTGTGTGTGTACAGGCATTGTCACGGGGCCCAAAATGCCTTGGAGATGATGGAATTTTAATTGAACACCAAGGTTGGCTGGCACAGGGGGTGGGGACGGCATTTGGGTTGGTTTTCTGAGCAGGGCAAACCCCTCAGTGTTTGAACAGCAAAGCTCAGAGGGGTGTTGGGGTGCCGGGGTTGTCTGGGCTGGAATTGGCTCCAGAAATGGCAAAGTCAGGGGTGTGGTGGATTTATACCCTGTGCTCACAGAATCCCAGGATCACTGAGCTTGGGAAAGACCCTCAGGATCATCAAATCCCCCCTGTGCCCATCCCCACCTTGTCCCCAGCCCAGAGCACCGAGTGCCACGGCCTGTCCTTCCTTGGACACCTCCAGGGCTGGGAACTCCAAACCTCCCTGGGCAGCCCCTGCCAATGTTTAACAATCCTTTCCAGCAAGAAATTCCTCCTGATGTCCAACCTGGCCAAGGCCTGGAGGTTTAAGGTTAACTGTGGCACATATTTCATCCCCCAATGCTGTTTGGAGGACACTGGGTGAGGGTCTGTCCTCCCTGATGGGTGGAACCACGCTGTGACTTGCATGCAGAAGTCAAATTTGATTGCACTTTTATTTTTGGTAGCGTTCTCCAGCGGGATGAAATGATACAGACGGAATTTAAGGGCTTGGGGAGGGGGAGAAAACCAATTTAAAATAAGAGCTGAGAGAGATGGGGCTGCCTGGGGTTATTTCAGCACATCCTGGCATTGCAGAATTAACTTAGGAGGGTGTGTGGCTTTACAAGGGCGTGTTAAGAAGTGATGAGAGTCTTAGGAAATTAAATGGAAATCTGAATTTCCTGCCTTATTGTTGGACAAAAGCTGGACTGTGCCCCCAGCTCTGGAGCTGGATCCTCATTCTGGAGCTGAATTGGAATTTCAGAGCTGGCCCTGTGTAATAACTCAGCCTGAACTGCTGCAGAACCCATAAAAAATAGGGATTTATCCCGATGTGGGTCCTCAGAAAACAGAACTGCCGCCGAAAATCGCATTGTTTTGTTCCTGCTGGAGCTGTTCCTGTGGGAATGGTTGGTCTTTGCCACAGAGGGAACCACACACATTATCAACGCAATTTTATAGGTCAGATAATTTAATTGGAGCTCAGATTAAGCTTAAACAGGCACAGCTGCTGGGCTGGACCCCAAATCCAGCCCCAGCTCTGCTCTCCTGCTCTCCCAGTTACAGTCCCACACAGGGACATCCCTTTTATCCTTAACATTTGGGTGGGGGAGAAATAAACCTTGCTGGGTGCAAACCAGTGGAGAAAAACTCATCCACAAACTTCTTTCATCCCTAAACAATATTGGTGATTTTTAGGGCAGAGATGGTTCTTTATCATCCCCAAAATAGTGACTATTCTCTGTCGCCTCCCTGAAGAGTTGCTGGGTGCAGTCAGCAGAGGGAATCCTTCCCTCAGCAGTGACAGAGCAGGGAGGGCAGGGGGAGAGGGGGGGATGGCTCATGGGAAGGGCCTGAAGGCTCCACTCTTGGAATTTTGGGAGCTTTCCCCTTGGGGCTGGAGGAGAAAGGTTCAAAAGCTGGGGCATTTCAGGGATTTCCAGCTCAGAAACAGCTCCAGAAATCCATGGAAATTCCTGCTCCCTCCAGCAAAGGGAAGGATGCTCAGCCCTGTAGATGGGCCGTGTTTTCAAAGAGTCAGCTCAAAGATTGGGGGAGGTTTCTTTAATTTAATTTTATTTTTTTTTAATATCTATTCCTCTTGGCTTCTCCAAAGTCAGACCCATTTAGTGAGAACAAGTCCAGCTTCAAAGGCAGACCCGGGAAAGGGAAGGGGGGAGAGATTGGTTGATTGATTGATTGACTGACATCAAAAATTGCACACTCTGAGGTTTTAGCACTGATTGAAAGGTTTCAACCATGGCCTGGCCACCAGCAGTCTGTGCAGGGGGGCAAAACCTGGAACAACAAGGCGAGGACTGGATGCATTCATCCCTTTTCCTGCTGAAAACAGGGATATGGAAACTTTGCTTCCACAGGCACTCCTTGCAGAGTCAACTCAAGCAAACACACCAGGAGGAAAATGCGTGTTTTGAGGAACACATTTCACTGCTCCTCATCAGGTGAACGTTTTTCCATGTTCAGCCCCACCTTGGAGCAAAATTCCCAGGAAAAGGAGGGGATTGAAGCTTTGTGGAGAGAAGTGTGGGGATTGAACCTTTTATCCAGAAAAAAAAAAAGTGGGGATCGGACCTTTTATCCAGAAAAATGAAGAGATTGAACCTTTTATCCAGAAAAATGAGGGGATTGAACCTTTCCCTCCCATTCCTAAGGAAGGGCTGGAATGGGAAGGAGGTTTGGGGCCCACCAGGGCTCGTCCTCCCGGAGATTTCTCTTCAGTCATGGAAAAAAAACCATCCCAGGGACAGTTTGTTCTCTTGAGCGGGGTCCAGGTGCCCTATTTACGTTTTGTCTGAAATTAATTCAGTCACGTCTTTCAAATGCAAATAACTGGGGAAAGAAATAGCTGAAATAACTCTGGATCATTGAGGAAAGAGTGTGTGTATATATATAAATATATATATATTTATTTTGTGTTCTTAGTGAAATAATGCAGGCAATTGCTTGTGTTAAAGAGCAGCTGTTTGCAAACCATCAAAGGCATTAAAATCACAGGTTAGCAGGACGTGGAAATATTCTTTCTTCTCACCTTTAATAAATATTAAAGGCTGACATTGATCAAAGCCATTAAGTCTGTTATTAAAAGCCTGTGTTTACCTTCACTTTGATTTAAAAAAAAACCAAAACAACTATGCCAGCTGAGTGGTTATATATATATTATATTCTATAAATTACTGTATTAAATGTGTTTGATATATATTTTTATATCTATATGTTTATATTTTTTCTTTTATATATATATATGTTCAGCAGAGCTTTGGGAAGGAAACCATCACTTGTGTGCCTTTGGATCTTCCCTCTGGAGCTCACCTGGGATTCCTGGAGGGACAGGAACGACAGGAACGTGTGTTTTCTCTTCACCTGGATGTGATGTTCCATGACATTCATAAAAATGCTCAGCAACAGTTTGGAAAATAAATATATGTTAAATATATTTCAATTCAGCAGAGCTTTGGGAAAGGAAACCCTCAGGTGTTTTCCCATTGTTTGGAAACTGAGGCGGAGGAAAGGGGCAAAAGCTGCTCCCAACTGTCAGGGGTTCTCCTCTGCCTCCCTAAAGAAGGGTCATTTTTAACTCCACCCCCCCAAAAATACCCCAAAGCACAGCAGGTTCCTTGTTCTTGGGAATTCCTGGTGCCTTTGGCAGAGGGACAGACAGGTCCTGCCTTGCAGTGACAGGGAAATGTGGCAGCAAATACGTTCTGCTGGCTGGGGGAGGTGGCACAGGAGAAAAGGAGAGGGAAAACACCCTGGGTTTGGCTCCTGGAATTCCCCACGTGGGATTGAAAGCCTTGTGCTCCTCTGGGTGCTGGGATGGGGCTCTGCTCCAGGGACAGCCTTGGTGTGTCCTCCTGGAAATCCAGGTGCTTGGGCTCACAGCAGGGACATCCCAGTGGAAATCCAGGTGCTTGGGCACGGAGCAGTCCATGGGTTGTGTTCCTGGAGGGGTCAGGATGTGATGGGACAAGTGACAACCAGCACAACCGAGGAGATGCGACGACACAAAGGTTCCTTGGCAGTGGGGCCTCAAACCAAGCCCTGTGGTCCAAAAAAAGGGTCAAAGATGGTGAGGAATTTTTGGCTGACTGGTCCTATCCGTGCAGAGCCAGGGCAGGGGAGAACACTGAGGTGTTTGAGGGCAGAAATGTGGGTGAGGGCTCTGCTTGTCCCTGGCTGGGGCACTGCAGAAGGTCAGGGACACACACCCTTGGAAGGGCCAGAATGCCACTTATCCAAGCTTGCAAACATGATCCAAATGTTTTTAGGGCCAAACCCTTGTGTTGGGATCCCCAGAGCGGGGCTGTCCAGATTGACTGCTCAGAAAATGCAGCAACAAGAGTTTGTTCTGTTTGTTATAAATCAACACCTTTTCCTGTTCTCACCCAACCTCAACTCAACCGAATTTTTGGTTTATCTGACACAATTTTTCCTTCTTTTTTTTTGTCCAAAACCTTGCCCTGCCATCTTTGCTGGGAGAATTTGAAAGTGGAAATTCGATTTACTCAGGGAGGGAGGGAAAAGATGTTTCATCACATCCAAGCTCTTCTACCATTTTCTTTTCTCAGCCAAGCCAGGGAATAAAAGTCAAATTGGCAAATGTTTCTTATCAGCTATTGGTGATTTTGATTGGTGAAATAAATTCACCTCATGAACTAATTTCCAGGTTTGTTTGGGAATCTTGGCTTGCCTGTTGCTTCTGCCCTGATGGTCAAGAGCAGCCCCATGGACCTGCCCTGACTTTCAGTTTTAAGGTAACAGGTTTTTAATGTCACCACAGCCCCAGGGGAAACCAAAGCCTTTAATTTTTCTTGGATCAGGGCTGGAAAGGCAAACAGGAATCCTGCCAGGGATTTCACTCCAGATCTGAATTCCTCAGGGAGTCACTCACCAGACAACCCTCCCTGGTTTTTAATACCCTAAAAGAAGCCCTGTGAGTGCAGGATTATCCTTGCAAATCAAGTTTTTGTGGGAGAGGTTGGCAAACCCAGAGCTTTGGCTCATTCAGCCCTGCAGGTTCACCACAGTGGTCAAACAGATGAACCTTTAAACAAGTAATTTAAACAAAGTTTAAAAAAAAATCGAGGTAATTGAGCTGGTAGACAAGAAATAAACATTTTGGTGAGGCCACAGGCTCGGTGGTGTCCCTGTTGGGTCTGCCCTGGACTGGAAATACGTGATGGGAACATGGTCCTTCCCCCTCATTTAAAGCATTTGATGCTTGGCCTTGTTTTTAGATGATAAATGTGAGCCCAGGTGAGTTCCTCCAAGTCTCCAGACTCACCAGGACATCTTGGTCTCGGGGAATTTCCCTGGATTAGCAGAGAGAAGAAACTCCCCAAAGCCGTTTCCTGCGTTTTGGGAGGTGGTGGGAGACACACCCCAAATATCAGGCTGGAATAAAGCAGGATTTTGGGTAATTTTCAGGTGATCAGAGGGCAGACCAAGGGCCCAGAGCTGCCCCTGAGCACAGGACAGGCCATGCAGGGACAGCCTGGCTCCCATCAGGGGACCATCCTGCCCTCTGTGTCACGTTTTCCATCCCTGTGTAGACACCTGAGCACCTGAAAATGGCTCCAACACCTTATTCCCAGATCCTGCCCTTTGATGGGAGTTGATAAGTGTGGACACCTCTATTCCTGACCCTTTGGAGATGAATTTCAGCCACTCCATGACGTGCAGGAGGATGGTTTGAGATCCAGGCTGTGCATTGGTATTTTGGGATCTCTCCCAGGGTTTTCCTGGCACACCCAACCAGGATAACCACAGCCTGAGACTTCAGAATCTCCAGTAACTGGACCTGGGCTTTGTGTTTTCCTCTTTTCCTCCATCACCTCCTCGTTTCTGCTATAATAATAATAATAATAATAATAATAATAATAATAATAATTTTTTGTGCTCCAAGGAGGACAGGCAGGGCTGTTTCTCTTTCTGCTGGATTTAAATACCAAAAAAAAAGAGAGAAAAAGCTACAATGTTGAAAGGCCAAAGACCTTTAAACCTGTAAAAACTCACAGGGAATGTTCTCCTTGGTGGTGCTGGTGTGGAATTCTGAAATCAGTGTGTTGTAGTTATTTCTGATGTGATGTTCATAAAAACAGCAGGTTTTTTAGGGAGTCAGGCCAAAATCTTTTAAAGGATAATTCATATTTTCCAGGATGTGACACCTCCCTCACCCTTTCAGGCTGAAGAAGCTGAGCCAAATCCCAGAACTAACACGTCTTAATGGGATCCTTCGGGATCAGGAGATGAGTCTTTGTGAGCTCATTAGGGCTGTTTCTCCCTGTCCCGGTGCCATTGCAGGAGCCTTGATTTCTGCTTATAAAGCTCTTTCCATCACTGGGGTCGTTTGACAGATATTAAGAGTGTGTGGCCTCTCAACCTTTACATCAGGTTTACTCCTCTGGCTCCAGAGCCCAATCAGGCACGCTGCTAATTGCTTAATGACTCTGAGATAGCTCGGGTCTGTGGGGCCCTTCTGCTGTCGGGGCTAATTAGGGAGGGATTGGACTTGCTCAGCTCTGAAAAGCTTGAGGTTTCCAAACCTGAGCTGACGTGGCAACATTTCAGTGCAACCATCTAAATTTACCCCGTGCTGAGGGTGTTGCAGAGACAAGAACAGGCAGTTGGCAACCCAGAAATGCTGGAATCCAGGAATTTTGAAGGGAATTTGGTACAGTGGTGATGTAAGCATGGATCTCTGGGGGAAAAAACCACCAACCACCCAAACAACTAAAAACCCACATTACTTCAAACACAAGATTTTCATCTTCAAGAAAGGATCTTCAGGAGCCTTTTCTCCACGTTTGGGTGTGGATTTCCAAGCCAATGTGGGGGAAGCTTGGCCTGGATCTGAGCTTTTTGAATCCCCTGCCCTGGCAGTGGCTGCTCGGGGTTTTTCAGCCCTGTGGTGTGCAGGGGAGGGTTGGAGCTGAAAGAGATCCACACCAGTCCCAAAATATTCCTGTGAGCTCATGGGAAGGGGAACTGTCGAGTCACTCGTGCTGGGGGTTATTTCTGAGGGCAGAACTAAAAAGCAGAGGGTTTTAAATACTTCTGTGGCGTGTTCCTCCTTTCCACTTGAACGAATCCAAGGGGAATGCGGTAAAAAAAAAGGCTCTGTGTGGGGATAGTTCATCGAAATGCTCTTTTTCATGGCATTTTCCCATATCCAGCCTTTTTCATGAGGGGTTTTCCTTACCTGGTGTAGGTTTTTTTATGTGTTTAATAACTATGGGGTTCTCTTCTCTGAACTTGTCCCTCCTTCCTGACAAATTCCTGGCATCCTCTGGCAGGAGCTTCACGTCCTGCTTCTGCCCAAGGTTGTTCCTCTGGGTGAAGGAACTTTCTCCTCTCCTTTGCTTCAACTCTGCCTTCCTCTCGCTGGATTTGGTGACCCCTGGCTCTCATCTGGGCACTGAAGGACCAATTCCTTGATACCTTTTCCCTGCTTTTCCTGAACCCTTCCTGGGCAGCACAACAGCTGCTGGGCTCTGATGTGCTCCAGGCCTCTCTGGGATCGTTCTCTGGGGTGTTTTTTTCAGGGATCACCTCAGATTCAGGGTTGGGGAAGCGCCTGAGCCGTTCCATAATGGACATTTGTGGAGGAAGGAGCAGCAGGAATGTGTTCCTTGCACACAGGCAGGTGTGAGGAGGTGTTAATTCTGACTGCAAACAGGATTATTACGATACAAGATGGCCAAAAGCCCCTTCCAGGCAAACACAGGCACAGAAATAAATTGCCCTTTGTGTGACTGTCGCTTGGTTTTTGCAGAAATCTCTTCCCCATGCACGTAAGGAGCCCATCCCCCAGGAGAGGGGGGTTCCTGGAGCAGGGTTTGCATTTCTAGGACATTTTCCTGGTCCCACAAATCCCTCAGGGAGCACAGATGTGACCTGCTGGGATCTGGTGTCAGAGGCCCCAGTCCCGTGGAGGGAAAACACACCTCCCCTCTCTGAAGTTCCATTCATCCCTCTCCAAAGGCTGGGAATGTGCAGGGAGATTTGAGGGAAGGGCTGTTGGTTTTCCTTGGAGGTTGTTGATAAACACTGGCAGCCACTCCTGGGTTTGGAGCCGGCAAAGAGTTGGCACCTCTGGATGTTGGGGCATCAAACCTTTGGGATTTGGAGAGAAAGGTTTTATGGGGAAGCACAGCACCATTTCTCAGGTGCTGGAAGAGCCAGAGTGACTCCCATCCCTATGGAAAAGGGCAGGAATTCCAGGTCAAGGCAATGTGTGAATGTCTGGGAGACTTCAAGGTTACAAGAACCACCCAGCCCAACCCTCAGCCCTGCACAGGCCCAGCCCCAAGAGTCCCCCCCTGTGCCCCAGAGGATCAGCCAAAC
>JAWWES010000234.1:0-20025 GCA_035583135.1 Lophotriccus pileatus | reverse complement strand
AGGTCCCCCCTGAGCCTCCTTTTCTCCAGGCTGAGCCCCCCCAGCTCCCTCAGCTGCTCCTGCTGCTCCAGCCCCTTGTTCTTGCGCCCTTGAGCTCCACAGAAACTTCCCTGTTTCCCTGTTTCCCTGGAAGTCCCAGCTCACGTGCTGGTGGCATCTCTGTCTGCAGAGAGCTGTGGCTGCTTTACTGATCCCCCAAACTGCTGCAGGAAGCTTCCTGCTCTGTAAGAAATATGCCCAAGGTGAAGGAGAAAGGATTAGTTCCTAATCTTCCCTGATAGAGAAGAGCAAGTTAACAAGTGTATTGATTTCAGTAAATAAAGCTCTTTATGTCGCTGCTTCGTTTGTATAAACACAAACACACATTTCAGGTAAAGTTCACATCCCCAACCCCGTGTGCTGGGGCTCAGCAGCCTCCCTGGAGAAATCTGGGCCAGGAACTTGGAAGCTCTTGAACCTGGATGCCTCAGCAGCAGAAATACTGCTGGGATGTTGCTAAATAACCCCTGCTTCTTATTTATATAACCCATTGCTTCTTATTTCCAGCCACAAAACCTGAGAGGCTGAGCAGGGCTTGGAGGCAGCTTGTTCCAACCTGCCTGGCCACGGGGGCTCAGCATCGATGGCATGATCCAGTTTGTTCTCTCCTGCACCACACTTTTAACATTTAATCCCCGGGGGCACTGCGGGTTTGGTGCCAAATTCGTGCTGGCACAGGATTTGTGCCTCACCTGTGCCCGGGAAATCACCCCTGCAGGTCCCTGCCTGCACCACCTTTGGCACCTCTTGCCCTGCTAAGGTTGGTTCCAGCTCTGACACCAGGGCTGGGGCACCACGGGAATTTGGGTCACCAAAAACAACCTTTCCTTCCTGCAAAGATGGGAATTCCGTGGACCTCTGAGTAGGTGTTTCCAGCCAGTGCAAGAGTAAACATGATCAGCCACTTGCCTGTGCCTGTGTTTGTAAATTTGTAAATCTGTATAAATTCACCAGGGGCAGGGGCTGGGAAATGGCAGCAAAGCCAAGGAATGGCTGAAAAATAGGATTGAAAAATGCATTATCCGGTGTCCAGAGCAGCCTCTCCCATCATTCCTCCTCTAAAAACCTCTGCTGCTCCAAAAAAGAACCACTTCCATAAGCGCCTCCAGAGCTTGGCCAGATTCACCCCCTGACACAAACACATCCTTGATTAGGGATATTCTTTATTATCCAGTGATCACCCGTTTGTGTTTCATAAACTGGTGACCAGATAAGGTAAAATAAAGAGGGGATGAAGATAAGTGAAAAGAGAAATCAATGAAGAGATTAAGACATTTCTGGGAGTCGCTGAAATGAGACAGCTACAAAGGAAAAGTGCAGGGTTTGTCTTTACAACATCAGCAAGAGGGGAAATGGTTTCCTGAAGTGTTTTCTGCTCTTTTTCCAAGTTTCTTTGAACAGTGAACTCATTGGAGGAGTCCAGACATTCAAGCCTCTCCCCCTGTAGACGCCTGAGAAGACCAGCAGGGCTTCCAGCAAAACCAGACTCGACTTTCCTGCTCTTTTGAGCGCCCAAACCAACACAAATATTTAAAAACCGTTCAGGGGCTCTTTATGCAGCGCCGAGAAATCACAGCCTGGCTGAATCCACTTTCTAAAAGACATCCTTTGAAGGTCACCTTGAGGAAAAAAAAATCCCAGGAGAATGCAAAGCAAGACCGAAATGCCTTAAAAGGAGCTTTCCTGGCCATCAGTGGAGCCCTTGCCTTTTTCTGGCAGCCACAGAACGGGGCCTATTCATGCAGCCCCACTTCAAACTACATGGGCTGCTGCTTCTGTTCAGCCTGTTCCAAGACCTCACTCCTGCAGAGCTTCCAGACCTTCTCCTTTCCAGGCTGGGTTTCATTTTGTCTTTGGTCAGCGCTGTCTCTTGGTTCTGCTGCCTGCAGGGCTGTGCCCTGAGCTGTGCCAGGAGAGCTGCAGGAGGGCCAGAGCATCACTCCAGAGCTCCCACAGAACAGCACAGTGGGGCCTGGGCTGGCCTTGTGGCCCCTCTGCAGATGAGGAGGTAAAAAAGGCCTTTCCAGAGGGGGACTTGGAGCAGCTGCTTGGCTTCTTGCTCTGAATCACCAAGTGGAGGAGCCCTCCTCTTTTCATGTTCAGAGCAGACTTTAGAAATTAATGGAATGTTCTGAGCTGGAAGGGATCCCCAAGGATCATCCAGTCCAACTCCTGGCCCTGCACAGACACCCCAGCAATCCCACCCTGTCCCTCCTTCCAAACCCTCCTGGAGCTCTGGCAGCCTTGGGGCTGTGCCCACTGCCCTGGGGAGCCTGGGCAGTGCCAACCAGCCTCTGGGGGAAGAACCTTGCCCTGAGATCCACCCTGAGCCTGCCCTGACACAGCTCCAGCCATTCCCTGGGGGCTGTCCCTCCTCACAGGGATCAGAGTTTGGAGCTGCCCCTCAGGTGGATGTTGCAGACTGCAGTTAATCTCCCCTCAGTCTCTGCTCCAGGCTGAATAAACCAATTCAGCTGCCTAAACTGATTTATCCTTTTAAGAACAGTTTGTCCCCTCTCTGCCTTGAGTGTCCCCTTCCCTGCCCATCCCAGGAACCCTCATCCCAGATCCAGCCTGAGTTCTCTGTTCAGCCAAAGGGGCAGAGAAAAGGCTCAGAGGACACTTCTGTGTGTTCAGTCTGTTTTATAAACCCACGGATTAGCCTTGAAACAGGGAGAGAGTAACATTTCTGTGATGGACGAGCTCCAGGCCAGACCCAAATCCATCCTGGTGCTGTAACACTGCCCATCTTCCTGCCCCCAAAGGAGAGGGATCTGCTGGGATAAGGACCAGAGCCAACTGGCATGTGGGATCCACAGAGACAAGCCCAGGCTGGTATTATCTGGATCTATCTCCCTCCCCAGGTTCTACATCAGCTGGGGATGTACAGCCAGAGAGAACAGGATTCATCTCCTCCAGCAACATCAGAACAAAATCTCCACGTTCCTGGTCCCCCGTAGGGTTTTGCAGCGAGGCAGGAACCTGCCAGAGCAGGAGCTGCTGCATGTGTGACATCCCCCTGAACAGCCCTGTGAGATCTCCAGGAACAGCAAATAACTGAGGCAGAGACAAAGATCTCCGGGAAATTCTGGCAGCTTCAACAGCACTTCTTGTGTAAACAAAAACCGAGTTAATTTCATGGAAGAAAACGTTGCATTTGATTTTTTTTTCCTTTTAAATTGATTTTTTTTTTTTTTTTGCCTCGGGATTGTTTTAATTGTCTGTGGGTTTTCTGATGTTTCCCAGTGGTTAATGACAGGATTTTGGTGACAGGACATAATCTGACATGCCACTCCACGTTAGTGGTGACACAGAGAGAACATGAGGCATTGGCTGCTCCTCCTGCCATCCACGATGTGACAGAGGGTGTCCGATGGGAAAGGCAGGAACCAGCACAGGAATTGTCCCTTTATCCTGACCATTTCCCGCTTTTTAAGCCTTTAAACCCACTTCCTGCTCGCTCCTAATTGAGAGGAAATTTTCCAAGGAGCAGCTTGTTTGCTCTGTAATGAAAATTTGACACTTCAAACAAGACGAGGAGACAAGTGCTTAGCAGGGTAATTAGAGCAGAAACTATTTTCAATATCCAGGGAAGGTGATTCCAGTCTAACACCAGCGGCACTACAGTTATCTGCTGCCAGGCCACCTCCATTTGAAGATCTAAAACACTAATAAATAAAAATGGGGTTTTATTCTATCTCCATTTCAAAGGAGGGTGTGAAAAGAGGGAGGAGAGGGATGAAGAGGCTGCAGCTGGGAAGGAGTGAAAATGCTTTTCCCAAGGCACCCTGAGCAAAACAAAACCGGTATCTTCTGCCACCTCAGCCCCACTGCTGAGTCCCAGGAGCTGGGAAATGGCAGGAAAACCAAGAAGGGGCTGGAAAATAGGATGTATTATCCCAGTCTTCCTCACCCAACAACCTCAGCTGTTCCAAAAAAGAACCGCTCTCACAACTGCCCCAATTATTCCTCTCCTTTGGTCCTCGAAGAGCTCCAGAAAATGCATGTTTATGCCACTCTGGGTGACAAATTTAGCTGCACTAAGGAGCAGTTACAGGGCTGTTTGCTGAAGAAAATCACCGTTGCCATTTTTTGCAGCTCCCAGCCGGTGTTTTTAAGTGTCACAATATTTTCTGCTGTGAGTTCAGGGCAATCCTTCAGCTCCTCGGGTGGCTGCCGTTGTTTTGTGCATCCCACCCCCCTGTTCTCCCAGGCACAAGGAGCAATGATAAAAGAGCTGTTAACAGCTGGGATTTCTCCTGCGTTCCTGGGTCAAGAGCCGGTGGCTTTCCAGGCAGGAAAATCCTATTTCCCCTTGAAAACCTGCACCTTCAGAAGGTTCTTGCTCACCACGACAGGCAAGAAAGCCACGAGTGAGAAAGGCCTGATTGCCATGGATACAGCACTGGAGCTGTGGAGGGATTTGAGATAAAACAGGACAGGGGGAGCGAGGTCAGAGGAGCAGGCACAGCCCCAGCCTCCCTCCCTGAGGAGCTCTGGCCTCAGGATGGAGCCCAGCTCTCCATTTCCAGCAAACCCTTCGGTGTCCCAGGGGGTTTTGGGGTGAAAGCCACGTGTGCAGCTGGGACACACAGCTCTTCCTTTGCTTCTTCCTCTGGGCTGGCACAGCCCAAATTCTTCAGATCCATGTCCAGTTTCCTATCCTGAAAATCCCAGGAGAGCAGCACAGGCTCCTGCTGGTGCAGCAGGAGGTTCCTGGGGCAGGGGTCCAGGTCTTTGTGCTCCAGGTTTCAGCAGGAGGCCCTTCTGTAGGTTTTGGGGCCTTGGGTCAGTGCAGAAGTGGGATTGGCATCACCAACAGGTCACAACCCTCCTCCAGCCCTCTGGGTGATGCCATTGCAGCCACAGGAGCAGTCACAGGCCAGAGGGATCCCCAGCCCTGATCTCCGGTGTTCTCAGAGCAGTGGCACCAGTCCTCTCCCCGTGTCTCATTTCCCTTCTGCTTCTGCAGCAAACTTCAGAGCCCACCTTCCATCAGATCCATCACTGTGGGACTCCAGCTGCTCTGAAAAGCCCCAGACTGGACCAGGAGCCACATCACATCGTCTGTGCTGCCTGTACCCACGGCTGTGTCCCACGGGAATTGTTGGCTCCTTGCCCTTTCCCACTCAGGGCTGCCGTGGGGACACTCCAGCTGCTCAGTGCAAGGGAGTTTGTTCCTGATGGCATCTGACCCACAGCAGGTCCTTCTGATGGGAGGTAAAGGCAGGTGGAAGCACAGGGCAGTTCTAAGCAGAGCCAGGGTCCTTCTTGTCTTGTCTCCTGTGTCACTCTGGAGAAGAGGCTGCTTTTCCCAGCTCTGGACTCTGCAGAGGGGACCAAAGTGCTTCTCTTTCGGAAGGACATCAAGAGGTGAGGATGAGAGCCAGGAAACCCTGCAGCTCATGTGAGCACCAGAGCCTGAGAGACTTCTCCCCCTCCATTGATTTCCTTTTATCTTTCCCCATAAATCAGCCTCTTCAGCTCTCATGTCCTTTCCTGTTGCTTTTCCCTTCACAGGCTCCAGTCCCTCAATCCCCGGTGCCAAATGCCCGCAGATGAACATCCTGTGCCATTCCTCACGTTCAACACAGCTGTCCAGGAACAGGGCTGAATTCCCTGGCACATTTGGACTTGGGTGACATTTCTAAAACACTTGACAGTGGAAGATCTCCAGTTCTTCCCATCTGTATTCCGGGACTGAACCAAAGCTGATGGGGACTGAGCACCGGGCAGAGGAGGCTCGACACAGCAGCTCTGAAAATCCAGACAGCACCAACATCATTTTAAAACACCCCTTCCTCCTAAATAACACAAATGAGAACCGATGTGCTGACACATCAACGTTTCAGAAGACATCTAATCTGCCTATTTGCAGTCACAACGGATTCAGAGATTAATACTGAGATCCAGGGTGGTTCTGTGATATCTGTTCCAAGTTTTCCTGTCTCCATCACAGAGCTGGAGGTGACAGAGTGTTCTCTGCTGAGCCGGGGTTGGGAGGGGAAGGTGTCATTTAGAAAGAGGGCTCTAAATGTCAGCTCTGCCATTGATGTGTCAGGGGTGGACTCCGGGTGTTGCCTGGGAGGTGAACGCTGTGAATGGAACAAGCTCCACGTGCAATTAATATTCCTCTTGGAACATCATCTGTGATGTTTCGGGGAGGCTGGGAACAGGGAAAGCTGGGATAGGGATGAATGAAGGGAAGGGGAATGGAGAAGGGAAGGGAGGGAGGGAGGAAGGAAGAGAGGGAGGGCCTGGAGAGACAGGACAAGAGGGAGTGGTGTAACACTGACAGAGGGTTTAAATGGGATATTGGGAAGGAATTGTTCCCTGTGAGGGTGGGCAGGCCCTGGCACAGGTTGCCCAGAGAAGCTGTGGCTGCCCCTGGATCCCTGGAAGTGTCCAAGGCCAGGTTGGAGCAACCTGGGCTGGTGGAAAGTGGCCCTGCCTGTGGCAGGGGGTGGCACTGGATGAGCTTTGAGGTCCTTTCCAACCAAAACCACTCCACAATTCCATGAAAACAGCCAGCCAGATCTCCTGTCTGAGCTTGCTTTGAAGACAGAGGGTTAGACGTTGTGATCTCCCTGGATATAACCTGGCAGCTCCTAAAACCCTCGTCAAGACAACTCAATTATGCCTTGTAACACCCCGAGAGCAGCAGGGAACACATTAGATAGTGCAAACTCATAAAATCACACTTCTGATCTCCCTGTTTAGAGAAAAGCCGGAAAAATTGTGTCTCGGGGATGAACGGAAAGATCGTGGTAAGGATGGGAAAGACTGAATCCCACTGGGGGAAAACGGGGAGGATTGTTTTGGCCTGGCCCCGGGTGACAGTGCTGGATAAAAATAGAACAGCAAGTCAACAGTATAAATAAAAGATGAAAGGCTGGCAGTGAGCACAAAAGGCAGTGGGAGCACCCAGGTAACCCAGGTAATGAGCCTGGTGCCCGTTGGGTGCCAGTCACAATTCCAGCACGGGAATGTCTCGTTCCCCAGGCCTCCCCCTAGGAAAAGCTGATGGTATCCATGCTCTGCCTGCCCTCTGGACCAGCTGGGGGCTGTGGTGCCCGCAGATAACAGCCCAGCATCTCCCACCAGAACAAATTCACACCAACGGCGACACGAAAAAGCAGCAGGAAAGTGTTTGTGCTCCGGGGGAGTGACAAACCACTCCTGACAGCCGGCTCTGCGCTGCCTTCATGCTCTCTGAGCACACATCCCAGAGGATTCCCCTCTGGATAGGGCCTTCCACAGGCTTCGCAGGGAGGTTTGGATCAGAGAGGGCCGTGGAGGAGCAGCTCTGAAGGAAGACTGTCCTCATCTTCTTCGTGCCTGGAACACTCTGGGCCTTCACAAACCCCGCAGATCCAGGTGGTTCAATCCTGAGGAGGTAAATTCAAGCCCAGGGGAAATTTTCAGAGCCAAAAGAGTTACTTGGGACAGTTGTGTCCCTCCTGGCTGGGTTGGAGGAGCTCAGATTTGAGCTGGTGTCTCTTTTTTGGTCCGGGTTCCCCACCAGGACACACCACGACCATCAGGGAGAACCACTTGCCATGGGAGGCCTCCTGACCCCATAAATCATGGTCACGGAGAATTTATGCAAATTCTCAGTCCCAAACAGCCAGTAAATACCCAGACACAGGACCCAGGAGGGGAAAGGGTCACACAACCCCTTTCCATCACCAACTGGCACAGAAAAATGGGTCAATCCAGAGGACTCCAGGTCTGTCTGGTTTGCATATCTCCTCCAGGTTGGTGAGCTTGGCACCCAGAGTGTGGATAATCCTGGAGTGAAGGACCCAAACCCTCAAAGTGTCCCAGAAAGAGCAGAGGTTCCTCTCACATGCGCCCTGCCCCTCTTGCAGCTCTTGCATACGCCTCGATCCCTCTTTATTTGTGAGACAAACGCACACACAGCACAACACAGAGAGAGGGGAAAGGGGCAGGAAGAACCTGCAGGAGATCCAAAGCTCCTCTGCTCTTTTAGTCCTCCCCAAGGAACACCTCTGGGATCCTGCAGTGCCCGAAGCTCTCAGAGGGGCATCACCAGCACCTCGGGGGGTTGTGAGATGGGACCAGAGGAGTGAATTCCACACCACCAGACCTTAAAGGTGTGTCAGGGGTCCTACAGAGTGGAATCAACCCTGGTGTTCCTCAGCTCCTTGAGCCAAGTAAAACACCCCATGGAATCTGTGGACAAAGGAGGCCAGAGCTGCAGTGGGATGAGCTGATGATGCTCCACTGACTCAGCCCAATCCTTCAGTGGTTTGTGGGTGCTGAGGGTCTGCTCAGACCCCCCCTTCTCTGGGGAGGAATCACTTAAAAAACGAAACAAGAGCCAACCTTCATCTGGTAGTGCTAATTGAGAATGAATTAACTCCATCCCAGGCAGATCCAGCAGGGTCTGACAGAGTCTGGAGGGAGCAGTCTGGAATTGCCAGTGGAGATGATGGGGGAGAAAGCAGGACCCGCCCCGTGGCTCCCAGCTGGCTCAGCCCTGAGGTGCCCCATCAGGAGCAGAGGTGGGGCTGACTCTGCCCTGCTGCCTTCCCTGGATCCCTCTGGAAGAGGCTGCTCCCTGTGACCCAGCAGGGAAAAGGTGCTTTGATGAGAGGAACGTTCGGACAATAAGGCTGAGGCGCAGGGGGTGACTCCGGGGGGGTGTCCTGTGCAGGGCCAGGAGTTGGACTCCACGATCCTTGTGGGTCCTTTCCAGCTCAGCACATTCTGGGATTCTGGGAAAGCACTGCTTGCTCTGTTCTGTGGCTGGAGCAGGAGAGGGGTGCAATTTCATCATGAAGACAGACGAGCTGGACTTTTGGCCTCCAGGAAATCAGACGAGGTGGAGTAACAGCCTGAGGGTCAGGAATGTATGAGGAGAGACAAAATGCAGAGAAAACCTTTCCCTGGTGAAAGACACATCCCCAGCAAAGCGTGACTAACACTCCTCAAGGCCTGGCTGGCTGCTCTCCTCTCCTTCCATTACCAGGAGCCTTCTGGGAGCTTCTCTGAGCCCCACTCTCATTTATTCCTCTGCTTCCAGGGACTGGGCATTATTTACTGAAGCTCCTTGATGCCTCAACGGTGTCTGAAACATGTAGCAAGTGCTGCAGCAGTGAAGAGACTGAGCTGACAGAGAAGGAAAGGCCCCAGGAATTGTTTCTATCCGTCACTTGGCTCCTCTGCTTTGCTCTGGT
Source organism: Lophotriccus pileatus (assembly GCA_035583135.1). Classification (NCBI taxonomy): domain Eukaryota; kingdom Metazoa; phylum Chordata; class Aves; order Passeriformes; family Tyrannidae; genus Lophotriccus; species Lophotriccus pileatus. The sequence continues at coordinate 10,783 of JAWWES010000234.1, read as the reverse complement.
GCTGCCCTGGCATGGGCTGTGTGCTCCTGCCTCCCCTCGAGCCTTGCCTGGTGCCCCAGAAGTGTTGAAAAACTCGGAATTGTGGGGCTTGGGGACGTGGTTTAGTGGTGGGCCTGTTAATGGTTGGACTTCATGATCTTAGAGGTCTTTTCCAGCCTTATTGATCCTGTGATCCTGAGGTGGAGGCAGAGCCTGGATGATGCTGAAGATGGGCCTTGCAGCGAGATGGGGTCAAGTGAGAGGGCTGGGGGCAGGAACCAGACTCACCAGACTCACCCACGGCTCAAACACCCATGGGAATCACACCCTGTGGGCCCCTTCCAAGTCGGGAGGTTCCGTGATTCCTCCAAAACTCGTGCTGTTGTTTGCCAGCTCCCCGTAAATCAGGGCTGGGAGCTCCTCAGTCAGGTTTGAGGGACGTGGGAACTGCTGTTTCAGGAGAGAGGGGGCTCTGGTAGCTTCTTTGCTTTTTAATTCAGGGGTTTCCAGCGACTTCTCCTTCACCTTATTTGAACAGATAACAAAGGGAGTCGTGCAAGACTGATAGACAACCTCTACCTTGTTCTTTTTTTGCAGTAACCCGACATGCATCCACTCCCTACGAAAATCAAAGACAAATCACCGCGACCTCCCTTTACAATTTAGGTCCCTTCCTGGAAGAAGCAAGGAGGTGTTGATTTAAATGATAATTACTGTTTTGCTGGTAAATAATACAGCTGTTGAGCAGCAGAACAGACAACAGCAATAAGGAGCAGTGCCTTGTGCAACTTCATGGACACACAAATATTTCACTGATGATGATGCCAAATACATAAATTTCTCTCCCTTTATATGGGCAATTAAAATACAAGAAGCCAGGTCTGAAGACTGAGCTGTTGTTAAAGGCTTGTGGCACATCCAGGGAGATGGTTTGGAGTGTGTGGGCAGCAAACACATCTCCTTCTCCTGCCTTCTCCCTGCTTTGTCAGGGCAAAACCTTAATTCCTCTGTCTGTGCAAACTGGGAATAAAAACACCTCCCATAATAACAATAAACAAACATTAAACTGCAATAATGACCTGCAACTTTATGTCACAGAATCACAGGATGGTTTGGGTTGGCAGAGACACTAAAGACCATCCAGTTGCAACCCCAGGGACACCTTCCACTAGACCAGGTTACTCCAGGCCCAGTCCAGCTCCCCGTGCCTCTGTTCATCAGACAGAGCCCTTAAGCTGAGCAGGTTATTCCCCAATCCCGGTGCAGTGGGGTGTGTGATGCAGAGGTGTCAGACTGGATGCCACAAAAACACACATCTGAACCTTCTGACATCACCACAGGCTGTGCTTGAACACAGAGCCCAGGAATAAAGCAGCAGAGGTTCAGGGAGAGCATCAATTATTATATCCACCACCCTGTCCCTGTAGCTGGGGACAAAGAAACTACCTGTGCTTATCTTCACCCCTGGCAAACAGCTTCTTCCTAATTCCTAACCCAAAACACAACTTCCCCAAATGTTTTCTTTGAAGCAGCTGTTAAAGGATGAAGGGTTAAAGTTGCCACTTTGTGTCTCTGACAGGGCAGAGGATCAGCAGCAGGTAAATCACAGCAGGGCAGACAGGAGGGCAATGAGTCTCTGCAAGCCTGGCAAAAAATGGCCCAGGTGCACTAATGCATCTTCCTGAGCAATGCCTGCTCCATGAAATTCTGCTGGCTGAGGGGTCCTTAATCACAGGAGTAGCTATTACCTGTGACATGACCAGGAATTTGATGGTTTCTCTCATCATCAGCAGGGGAAGGAGAAATGTTTTACCAGAGTAGCTAAAAAAAAAACCAAAAAACCAACCCCTCTGTAAACCCAAAGGTCTGTGAGAGCAGCCCTGGAAGAGGAGATGTCTCCACTCCCCCCCCCTCGAATTAAAATGATCAGATGAGGAGATTTCACGTGGAGCATTTTCCAGCAAGTCCTTTTCAGACAGCCCCCAGGCTGTCTTTATTATTAGCAGGGATGAGTGATCCTTTACAGAAAGCTTCCATGTCAGTGAGCCTGAGATGATAATTCAGTGTTGAAAAGAGCTGGGAAACACTTTAACTGGTCGTGGCTTTGGTGTGGGATGAACTGGCCACAGTTGCCTGTTCTCCTTCCATGCCCCCAGCGAGCCCACCTGGGAAAAAGGCCTGGTGGATGTTGTTGGTCACTGGGGTGACAAAGGGGCTGAGGGAGAGCAGGGCTGTGCCATGGGTGTGTGAACACACAGGGGGCAACTTCCCCAGGGCTGCCACAGCAGCACTTGCAAGAAAAATTTAGAGACACACACGGTGATTTCTTCAGGGAGAAATCCCTCCCTGGGAGGGTGGGCAGGCCCTGGCACAGGTTGGGCAGAGAAGCTGTGGCTGCCCCATCCCTGGAAGTGTCCCAGGCCAGGTTGGAGCAACCTGGGCTGGTGGAAGGTGTCCCTGCCCATGGCAGGGGGTGGGACTGGATGAGCTTTCAGGTCCCTTCCAACCCAAACCAATCCCATCCTGAGATTATGTTTAATAAGCCACAGTGAACACAACACATGCACTTGAAGGAATCGATTTCCAGAAAGAAACTGGTTTTTAGTCTGGCCATCAGCAAGCAGGATGACTTTGGTGTTCAGCAGCTCTTCCTTCAGCATTCCCTGTATCCCTGCCGAGCTCCTGCAGCCTGGGGACAGCAGCCCTGGCTCCACACTGCTGAACAGTGACCTACATAGGGCTGTGAGCAGGGGCTGCCAGGCAGAGCTAACAGGAGAGACTCCCCTTGGCTGGGGCTGCAGAGACACTCCCACAGGAGGGATTTGAAGGATTCCTGCCTGGCCATCAGCCCCCCCTGGCAGAGCTCCTGGTGCTGTGGTTCCATGTCCTGGAGCAGCACGTCAGAGTGTGCTGGAGAGAGCTCTGGGGAGATGCTGGGATGGGATGGAATGGGATGGGATGGGCTCTGTCCCACAGCTGCCACCACCACAGCTGGGAGTGTTTGACATCACAGAATCATGGAATGGTTTGGGCTGGAAGGGATCTTGAAGCTCATCCATTCCCACCCCCTGCCATGGGCAGGGACACCTTCCACCAGCCCAGGTTGCTCCAACCTGGCCTTGGACACTTCCAGGGATCCAGGGGCAGCCACAGCTTCTCTGCCCAACCTGTGCCAGGGCCTGCCCACCCTCCCAGGGAAGAACTTCCTCCTATTATCTAACCTAGTACTCCCTCCTGCTTTGAATCCATTCCCTTGTCCTGTCACTCCAGGCTCTTGTAAAAAGCTGTTTGGGAGCAGCCACAGTCACCCACAGCCTGAACCCCTTCCTGAAACAGCCCACTGAGCAGGACAGAGGCCCCCAGACACCACTTTTGATCACATTTGATCTTTAAAAATGGTGTTCACAGCATAATCCCCCTCCTGGGGGCTTCACAGCCCTTCCCCAAAAGCAGGGACCCCCCTGCCTTCCCCCAGCCCAACCCACGCAGATGCAAGAGCAGCAGAAGGGGAAATGAAATGTTATGCCCAGAGTCAATTTGGGAAATAAGAGGTGCCCAGAAATCCTCCAGAGGCAGATCCCTGTCCCTCCAGCTCCATCCTGACACTTGGCTGGGCGGGGATCCATCACTTCTGCAGGGGGTGTTTCGTGCTGTCTGAGCCCACAGCAACACACCCCACACTCCTGTGAGATCATAAAAATCCCACTTTTCAGACAGATCTGATAAAAAAACCCGGGGAAAGGGAGAGACAGCAATAAATATCACTGAACAAAAGGTGATGCTTCATGGTTGGCTCCAGCCACACATGACAGGGGGGACCCGATAGAGATCGGGCAGCAATAGAAACATCACCTCGGAACAAGATACTTTATCTGCTAAATCAGCTCCCTCTCTTGTCAAATTAAATCCGTAGCCCATTTAATCAGGAAAGGCAGAGCCAGATCCAGCGTCTCGGGGGAAGTTTTATTGGAAGCAGGTTCTGTCTGTGTGAGGAGGAAGGCAATATATATTTGAGAGTTCAGGCTGATGCTGAAGGATTTGTCAGGAGGCCAAAAAAAAAAGAAAGAAGGAGCAGTTCAGGTTCCCCACAGAAAAATATCTGGATTGGGGAATGATGAACTGACTCAGTTTTTAAATATCTCTTTTTTTTAAGCAGAGAGAAGTCAATGTTGTTCCTGATGGTTCTGGCCTAACACAGGAGCTTTGGAAGGCACACCAAAATCATCAGGAACTTAAACCAGGAGGGAAACAGGCTGGGATGAGGGGTAATATCCTGCTGGATCTGTCTGGTTTTGAAAATTTGGGTCAATCCCAGTTCTTGCCTTGATCCTTCCCAGCAGCACATGGTGGGGAAGCCGGAGCAGCTCCCGAGTCCCACCTTCTGGAATGTGCCTTGAGCTTGGAAGAATCCTTTCCCAGGGAGAATAAATCCCAATATGACCCGAGCCAAGCAATCCTAACAAGGAGCTGTGAGTGGGGGAAACAGATAGGAGAATAAACCAGGAGCAAAATAAAAAAAATAATAAAAAAAAGAAAAATCTGCCCCCCAGCAGGAATCCCAGAGGGGAAAGATGAAACTTTGCTGCCTGAAAATCAAACCAACCTCTGGGAAAGAAGCAGCTGAATTTAAAGCAACCATTTTGGAGATAAAGACCACGCTGAAATTACTGTTGAACATTATCCAAAAAGGCAGATAATGCCCAGATTACATCTCCAAAGTTTTATCTCCTTAAGCTAAAGGGGAAAGGGAAGGGGGAGCTCGGGCTCTCAGTGAGACAGATTTGGTTTCTAGGACTGCCATGAGCCTCATTGACTTGGCCTCCAATCTCTGCCACGTTTAATATGCAGATTGACTTAGGTTTTCCCAGTAAGTAATTTAAGGAAACAGCATCTGGGAAAAAAAAAATACAAAAGAAAAAAAGCCTTCAGTAATTTAAACTGGCTGCAAGCAAAGGCAGCAGAAGGTCAGGGGTTTTTTTAACGTGGGCGAAAAGTGATGACGTGGGGGCTGGAAAACGGCCAGGTTTGTGCAGTGCAAGAGGATTTCCTGCTTGTATTCCCATCCCTGGGAACCTGCTGCTTCCCTTTAAATGCCAGCTGTGTGGGGATCCACGTGCCACCCACCCCTCCCCAGAGGTTGGAGCCTCCAAGGTTATGGGAGCACCAGCAGCATCTCTGGGAGAGGAAGGATCCCATCCAGCTCCAGGCAGCAAGGTAATGATTCAGGGAGATGGATTCTCCTTGCTGCCACTCCCAGGAGAAAATCAAAATCTCTCCTTCATCTCCTCTTTGTCTGCTCAGGTCCAGCCCAGTGAAGCATTTAAGGGAATGCTTAACTCCCATTGATTCCGGGGGCATTACACACACAGCCTTGATTTAAACATCTCTTTAAATGCTTTGCTGAGCCAGGGCCTGGAAAATGTCTCTTGCAAGAGGCAAAGAGCTCTCCTTGTGTGTCTCTCAGTGCCTGGCATGGCAGGCCCCAAAGACAGACAGAAATCATTTGAAAATAACATTTTTGAGTTATTTGGGGGTTTTTTACCTGTTTCTTGGTTGATCTGGGGTGTGAGACTCCTGCTGCTGACGGGGCTGAACGCACGGATTTGTGGTGCCTGCTGGTCACAGGGACATACCACGGGAAAGGAGATGACAAGACCAGCTAGAAGCAAGATTAAATCAATGAAAATTGTGCAGCCAGAAGCAATTCCAGCTCCAGGATCCAAAATGAGAGTCTGGACGAGCTTGGAGCTGTGTCTGGGTGAGCTCTGCACCTTCTCTGGGGAGGAAAGCGGGAGGTCCAGCAGCTCTGGCACCAGTGTGGGCAGCTGGGCCACCCAAGCCACATTTAGTCAAGGCTTAATTAACGTTAAACCAACCTCAGTTCCTCCCATCCAGAAGCCAAATCACAAGCCTGAGATTGGAATCGTCCTTTGAGCTTGGAACAGCAACAGGTTCACGGAGCAGGGACATGCAGAGCTGCCAGAACACTCAGCTGGGCACCCTCAGAGCCTCCTGCCACCAAATCTGGGCTTGTTCCACAAGGAGCAACAAAAGGCACCTTCCTGACCCCTGAATTAACCTCCCACCAGACACTGGGATCCTTTGGGTTTGGTTTTAAAAACCCAGAGGGTCACCAGGGTTGGCCTGACCTGTTTGTGTTTTTTTTTTACTCCACAAAAGCTGAGCTGCTTTTCCTGATCATTTCCACCGGTTTTCAACCTGGGACACTTCAATCCGAACATGAAACACTTGGCAAAATGAGAAACAACCCAAATCAGAGGCTCGTGGTGAGGACTGGAGAGCTGCAAAGGGGCTGCTGCCACTCCCCCACCCGTGTCGTCTCTGCTTCTCTGGATCTCTTTGTGATCACTCCGTCGGTGCTAAGTAACCGCATTTTAGCATTAAAAACGCAATTTGTTCCAAATGCAGCAGCTCCAGGAATGCCACATCCCATTCTTAACCACCCTGGGATGTTCTGACAGCGAGCCAAACCCTGTTCTCAATTACACCCGTGTAAATTCGCAGGAACTCAGCGCCGAGCCCTCTGTGAAGGGAGGCGGCGAACGCTCTCGGAGCTCTTGGAAATCACATTGCACGGATTTGCATATGCAGCGATGCCTGGAAAAGCTGTCAGCGAGCAGGGCTGGGTCTGGCGGGCGCTCCCCATCAGCCGGGTGGTGGTGAAACCATCAGGTGTCATTGGACGGCAGGGATTTGGCAAGAACGAGCTCGTCAGACGGCGCTCCCGTTCCTTTGCTGCTCCCACCCACGTGGGGAAACACCATTTCACAGCTGCAGAAAGCCAGGAGCGGGAACGGGAGCTCTCCATGCTGTTCCTGCCACCATCCCACCGCCGGGGCTGGGGTGAGTCTCTTCCTCTCCGCATCCACAGGCGTTGCTGCTCCAGCTGGGCGACACAAGGCATCAGAGGGCGGCTTAACAGAGCCCTTGAAAGCTGCACTTGAAAGACAAAATCCCTGGGAAAACACCCCTCCACCCCCGCCACCAGCCGCACGCCCCAGCCCCATCCAGAGACTTCAAATAGAGCCATCAGCGCCCTTGCGTGACTCCCCTTTCATGCGCGGGACGGAGGCAAAGCCCCTTCTCCAGCCCCTCTCCGGCGTGCCAGGCTCTGGGTGAGGACCTGCTGGGGGCTTCCCGGCCTCCACAGAGCTCCCATTGTGGAGGCAACACAATGGAGCCACCACAGAGCTCGTGGCCAGGGCAGGGCTGCGGGGGAGCAGCGCTTTGATGTGCGGGAGGAGCCGGGGGTGGGCTGGGTTAACCCTCGGGGGGCTCGGCCTGGGGGGGGCCCTCTGCAAAAAGGGGCTTCGATGATTTGATCCCCTCCGATGAGGGAGATCCTGGGGAGAGCTGGGAACCAGGTGTCAGGGTGTCTGTGGTCCCCTCCAAGCACAGGGGCACATCCCCATCCTCCCCAGCAGGGATTTATTGTGCAAGTTCCAGCCTTTCTCTGCTGTTTTTCCCCATCCTTTTCCTGAACACTTCAAACATTACACTTGGGAAAACCCTGTTTGCTGAGCTTCCCTTGTTCATCTTTATTCCAAAGCCCAGAGGCTGCTCTTGAGGCTCCAGCCACTGCCCCAAAGCTTCCTGACATGGAATCATCATGGAATGGTTTGGGTTGGAAGGGACCTTGAAGATTATCCAGTGCCACCCCCTGCCATGGGCAGGGACACCTTCCTCTGTCCCAGGTTGCTCCAGCCTGGCCTTGGACACTTCCAGGGATCCAGGGGCAGCTTCTCTGGGCAAGCTGTTCCTGCTCCATCCCAGATCCCTTTTCTACCATCCCACAGACCTCCCTTAGGATCTCTGCAACTTCCTGCAAAACATGCCATGATGCAAATGAACCCTCATTGTCCCCATGGAGCAGGAATGTGGTGCTGGGAGAGGAGGAACACCGGCTGCTCCCTGGGTTTGATTCCATGTATTTTTCAGGTGATGTTTTTGATTCCATGGGGTTTTTTCTTGTTGACCAGAGAAACCTGCTCAAGGCATGGTGGGATCTCATCCCAATCATCCTCTCCCAATGGCACCACCCTCCCTCACAGGGTGCTGGCAGAGTGGGTGCCACTGGTTACACCAATACAATGTTTTTCGGGAAGGGAAATTCCACCTGGAATGTGGATCTTCTGCCACTCCGATTCCAAAATGTGTGAAAGCACAAAGTGACTGTGAAAGTCTCCTGTGGGATTGCAGGAGCAGACTCCAAAGCGAATCTCTCCCCAAGGCTTGACATGGAAAAGCTGCAGTTTAAGGGCCTGATGTTCAAAGATATTTATTCTCCAGGATCCTGGCCAGGAATGAGAGGAACTGCACATGGGTGGCAGGGCCCTGGAGCCAAATGTCTGAGAAGATGCATCTCCCTCTGAGTGTCTTGATGCCAAAATTGTGCCAGGGTTCACTTCTTACCGTGGGTTAAATCCCAGCAGAGCCTTCCCTGCCACATCCCAGCGACAGGAGCATCCTGCAAGTCGGGTCTGAAGACAAATCAGGACTTTGCTCCTCTTGTCTTACAAGCATCTGCTGCTTTGGCACCGTCTGAGAGGAGCACAACTGCACACAAGGCACCCTGAGCATCCCCTGGCAAAGGCGGAAATCTCAGACACGCATCTGGAAAAGAAAAGACTTGAAAAGCTTTTTTTGCTGTTGTGCTGCTGGTGGTAATTTTGTTTTAAAAAAGAAAGGGAAAAAAAAATCAAGGAAGAGGCTCCTTTTTTTTTCAAGAAGTCCCCCAGATGTTTGTGGTTTGGGGTTTGTTTCGTGTTTTGGTGCCTGGTTAGTCTCATGTCTATTGAAACCTGCTCTGCTCACCCAGACCGAGGGGGCTCTGCCGGCTGTTCAAAGGGATCTGGAGAGCAGCAGTTTATACAAAGCTCTGCTCTTGCTTTGCTGCAAGAGAGGGAGGAGGGAGGGAGGGAATGGCACTGTGGGGAGGAGCTGTAAGGGTGGATGTTCTCCGCAGCAGCTTCAAACAAAATGTGAATTCGAGCTCGAAAGCAAGAAGCCCCCACAGAAGGACACACTTTGGGGGGGTTTCTCCAGCATGACATTCCCAGAGCCTTCAGCAGCGTGCAGGGAACTGGGGGTTGAGGAGGACTCAGGTCCTCAGCGCTCTGAGAGTGGCTCATGATGTGCTGCCTCACCCTGGGGGTGTTGCTGGAGCTGCATCTCCAGCACGGCTCTGCCACCAGTGCCACCAGTGCCACCAGTGCCACAGTGCTTGGTGAGTGGCACCCGTGGGGCCCAGACCTCCAGGGCCACGTGCTGTGGGGCTGTGACCCCCCCCAGTGATGGCCCAGACACTTCCTCAGGCCTGTGAACTCAGCTGCCTTCAGCTCTCTACCCCCCCCAAGTCTCGCTCACTGAATTATTTAAGGTCTCCCTGCTAAGATTTAAAACGTCTCCTCATTAGCCCGGTGAAAAATACACCTACTTAGTGACAGCATTCCCACCTGGACCCATTTCAGGTGTCCCTGGTGGTGATGGATGCAGAGACCAGGGAGACTTTTCTTCTCCCTCTCTCCAGGCCCAGCCTTGCACGTTCTCTGCCAGAGGAAGCTGTTCCAGAGACTTTATTTATTTACCTTTGAGAGGCTTTGTGTCTTCTCCTGCTGAAATCCCACAGGTTTATGAGCCATCCAGCCCCTTGGAGCTTGGCTGCCTGGATCAGCATCTGCAAACACTGATATGACAGGGCCATGAAGATAATTAGAGGGATGGGACACCTCTCCTGTGAGGAAAGGCTGGGAGAGTTGGAGTTGTTCAGCCTGGAGAAGAGAAGGCTCCGAGGTGACTTCATTGTGGTCTTCCAGTGCCTAAAGGGGCTCCAGGAGAGCTGGAGAAGGACTTGGGACAAGAGCCTGGAGGGACAGGACACAGGGAGTGGCTTCCCACTGCCAGAGGGCAGGGAGAGATGGGATATTGGGAAGCAGTCCTTCCCTGGGAGGGTGGGGAGGGGCTGGGATGCAATTCCCAGAGAAGCTGTGGCTGCCCTTGGATCCCTGGGAGTGTCCAAGGCCAGGCTGGACAAGGCTTGGAGCAACCTGGGCTGGTGGAAGGTGTCCCTGCCCATGGCAGGGCGTGGGGAGGGAGGTGAGATGACCTTTAAGGTCCCTTCTACCCCAAACCATTCCATGGTTCTGTGACACCTCTGCATTTCTCCTCTGTCCTCCCCTCCTGATTCCATGACTCTGTGGCTGGATCTGGCCCACAAGGCTGCTGGAAGAGTCTCATCCCTCCCCATCTCCCCTCCCTCGCTCTCAGCACTGGATACCTGTCAGAGAGGTGACAATTCAGCACAAGAGTCTCTCTGTGATGTTTCCATCCCGACAGGGAACACGAAAAGCTTCGCTGACTCCCCGAGCCTCGCTGGCTTCAAGCTTTGACAGGAATTACAGAAGGAATCTCATTACAATCTCTCTGCTCCTCATCAGCCCGGCTCAGAGCCTGCTGGGGTGCCGTGTCCATCAAGGCCTGGCTCATGAAACCCCAAAGGGGGCAGAGCTGCTGGAAATAGGATTTTTTTTCTTGCTGTAGCCATGGCACTCGTGTGAGAGCAGAGGGGGGAATGAGGATCAGTCAGGGAATGCAGCGGCTTTGGGGGGAGTGGGAGAGAATCACAGGGTCACAGAATATCCTGAGCTGGGAGGGACCCACAGGGATCACCCAGTCCAGCTCCTGGCCCTGCACAGACACCCCAACAATCCCACCCTGTCCCCCAGAGCGTTGTCCAAACCCTCCTGGAGCTCTGGCAGCCTTGGGGCTGTGCCCACTGCCCTGG
>JAWWES010000233.1:0-20062 GCA_035583135.1 Lophotriccus pileatus | reverse complement strand
GGGAAGGAGGGGATTGGCCACTCAGCTGGCAAATGCAAGGAGACAATATAATAACTATGTCAACACAGAAACCAATGATGGACAAGTAAGTTAACAACTTCAAAACCCTGACAAGGAAGTAAAAAAAAAAGGAATAATAATTGATGTCTTTTAGTTAATTTCTCCAATATAAAGATGAAAAAGAAACCTGTAAGATTCTAAGGAATATAAATAAATAATGCAACAGGAAGAATAAGCTGCCCACTTAAAGATCATGTGTCCATGTACATGTGTGGGTTTTCTGCTTCCAGCAAAGCAGAATAAATAGAGTCTGACTAAAGAGGGAATAACCACAGGTATTGCAGCATCTTGCTGCATAGAAAGAGAGAAAGTTCCATGCAGTGCTCTGTAGCTCTTGATTTAGCCTGTAGGACAGTTACCTGTCATGCAATGACTATTATCTAGTCATGGCTAGATGTACAGTTGAACTGTACAACATGGCTTTGTTGTACAGTTCAAGAGAATTAATCCTATTTTAATTTACATGCTTGTGGTCATTTGCCGTTCCACTGGAGTCAGTGCAGCTGCTCTGGATTTGCACTGGTAAAGAAGCCAGAACTAGCTTCCATGGCCAAAACATAAAAAGCAGCCGTTCTTCTCAATGAAGTCATACCACCAGTAACCTCAATTTCTGGTAACATGTTCATTTAATAACCCATTCTTAGTGATACATTAAGATTTGCAGTTCATATGATACCAGTTAATAATACCAGTATAATCTAGTATCCTTTTCTGGGGTGTGAACCTGTTCAGCATACAACATAGACCTCAGTAAAAACTATCCATCATATCACTTCATTTTTCACAAATACTTGATTTAACACCCAGCAAAGTTAACCAGAGATAAAATATATGCTGAAAGTTTGTATCATAATTAGGGAGCATAAACTGTTGAACATGTATTGTTCCTAACTAAAATAAACTTTGGCTATTGTTATCTTCAAACTAAAATTGGCACTTGCTATTCACATTGACTTCTTTTCAAAGTGTGCATTAAGAGGAACAGCTTTGAGTCAGTCTAGAAAACACAAATTCTATTACCCATAAAAGCAGTGAAATCTGTCATTTCAAATTGAGATATATTCACCAATTTCATTTATTTGTAACCCATGTGGAAGAACCCATGTAACCTAAAACAATGAAAAGGAGCTTTCCTTTATTTTGTAAGAGACACAATATAAAGCTGACTACATATTTATTAGTATTTCAAAAAATAATGTGAATGCCATTTATTAGAAAAGAGAGAGTATTTTTTCACAAAAAAAGAGACAATGTCTCCTTATACAATAGTTGCAACTATACAAAAGATTTTCACTTAAAATTGGCTCAGCTACAGAGAGCTGGTAGGGCTGAAAGACTGCTGAAGTATGGTGTATACAAAAATGTTTCACAGCTACCATTTTTTATTAGGAAACAGTAAACTACACTGAGAACGAAATTTTGAAATCCAGAATGTTTCCATGGATATTTCACCTAATAGATTAAGCATGGAATTTGGGAATAATTACTTACGCAAGTCACACTCACAGAGCTTTTTATTTCCTACGATTTTAGGTTCAAGATCATGTTCAGTATAAAGGTTCTAGGGCAGTCATAGTTGTGCAAAAGGCTTTTTCTATATTGATATCTCTTCTGAAAGCTAATTACAGTTGAATTATCTTAGAAACAAAGAGATTCTGGAACCAAGCATTATTGTACTGATATCCTTAGAAACAAAGGTTTTTTTTGTTTCAGGCTTGTTTGGTCCTGATTTCCTTTCAGGATTTGTGCAAATTTATAAACAAAGCTTTTCTTTGTCATTTTATCCTTCTCCTGAAAAGCTATCATTCAATGTTTAGACATCCAATAGCATCCAAAAGACAATTATTACCAAAGGCTTTAAATGGTGATGAAAACTGTGCAAAACATAAGCAACAGTAACAAAAATAAGATTTTGTAAATGATTTGATCACTGAAGAACTTCCTTTTCTTGAGAATGATCATTGTAAATTCTCCTGCTTCAAGAAAAAGATTAATTTTTGGCGGTATTTTTCATAGAACTGGGACACAACAAGCTGCCTCTTTTTTTTAAGTTCTTACTTCAGGAAAAATAAGAAAAATAGTGTATTACACCCTGGATTTAATTAAAAGATCCAATAATTGATCGTGTTTCACTTGCAGCAGTCCATTAACATAAAAAAAATTAAAATGTTCTTTGCCATAGCAGCAAAACCTGTTTGCAAGCTTGCAGACTGACAGGTAATGTGTTATCTTGACATTTCACCTAATGCAACACATTAATTCATTTTGTGGATTTTTTTATCTTCGATTGGTAGTGTAATTGGAAAATGTCAAAGAACTACATGTAAAATGAACACTGACCTCTGCTTAGTTTCTATGTTTCCTTCTGAAGGCACAGACAGTGTGTTATGCTTCCTAATGAGGTATTTGGTCATTTTTCAACCCCTCTTGTGCTCAAAGTTGACTAAATGATAAACTCTTTAATCAAGGGGCTGAAAACAACAACAGTGACATTTTCAGGGAATATCATCACATACCCTACCTTTTGAAAGGCAGATTTTGCTGCTTCCGCTGAAGCCAGCTTCTCGAAAGATGGTGTGAACATACCGACATTTTTAATGAATGCTTTTTAAAGTGGGATTTCATATGTAAAAAATGTAACATTTTTCCTATCACCTTCATTTTGATTACATATTTCCTTCAATTATTTAGCTTTCAAAAGACATAATATGAAAGATTTATGAAAAAGAGAAAGGTAACATGCATTATGTAATTTTGGTTGTAAAATTAATGAGAGCTATAAAAATGTGTGAGGCTTTAAAACAATTATCTATGAATATGCTACAGAAAAACATTTATGCAAATACAGAAGACAGCTATTATATTGAACAGAATAAATACTTCTCTGAATATTTACAGAAATCTCCTGCAGACACTCAAATATCAATTTGTAGACAGTGGGCAAAACAGCTGCCTAACAGATACCCACAGGCAGAAAGAAAGAGAATGCATCACCCAATAATATAAAATAGCAGTAAGACCCTGAAAATCACACAGTCAGTAGTAAAGCATATATACCTTGAATTTCCACTTTTTGTCCAAATAGTCATAATGGTGCAACTTATGTGTAATCAAAACTTTTATAACTGTACTAAACAGCTAATTTAAGTGCCAGTAGAAATCTCAAAGTTACATTTATTTTGTCATCCTAGATTTTATCATTCATTCTTTTTATACTCTGTTTTCCCTCTTCTGATATTAAAGTGGCAAATTATGAAAGTGGCACAACAAACGGAAGACTGGTGAGAATATCTTAAAATTCCTTCCCTCTTTGTTATGTCCACTAATGTAATTTTTACCTAACAAAAATTAATTCTTATTATTTCTTGTTTCTTTTTATGTCTTTTTTTTTTAGTTTCATAGTTTTGAGTGTTTACACTAATTCATATTTGAGGGCTGCTTTGTGAACTCGAATTTTTAAATACCATATAAATGCCTAATTACGTTATCACTTGAATTTTATACAAAATTGTGAGCCGAGGCCCTTGTTCCTATAATATAAGATAGAACTCAGGAAGTAACTTTAATTCAGAAATAAATAATGAAAGTTTTTAATATCTCCTTTTTGGCATTGTTGAAAATAACAAAAATGAAATACTGAAAATAAAAAGCTGCACAAAATTTTACACAGCAGCAGCAATTTTGTTCCTTTACAAGGAGATAGCGTAGAATAAATAGTAATAACTGATACAAACTACTTAAAGCCATATGATAGTTGCAGAACAAAATTTAATCAGTAGTTAATAACTACACATAGTTGAACTAATCAAGTTATACTCTGTAATACATGTACTCTGAAGTCAGGTAACTCTTTAAAACCTTATAGAATAATTAAGAAATACAAAATTGCCCAAATAAGACAAACAAATTCTTTGCATTTCATATGACAAGTTACTACATATTGCCAAGGACAAAGAAAGGTATTGGTTATTATAATAAAATTTTTAATTTTTTTAAACTATTTTTTAAAAATTACTGTTAGGAGTTGATAAGTCTTAAGGACATACACATCCTGAGAATGCAGCACAATAGCATCATTTTATCCTGGAGAAAAGGAGGCTCAGGGGTGACCTTATTGCTCTTTATAACTACCTGAAAGGAAATTGTTGCAAGGTAAAGGTTGGCCTCTTCTCCAAGGCAACAAGCAAAGGACAAGAAGAAGTGGTCGCAGTCTGCACCAGAGGAGGGTCAGGTTGGACATCAGGAAGAATTTCTTCATGGAAAGGGTTGTTAAACATCAGAATGGTCTGCCCAGGCAGGTGGTGGAGTCATCCCTGGAGGTATTCAAGAAATGACTGGACATGGCACTTATTGCCATGATCTAGTGGACAAAGTGCTGATCGGTCAAAGATCAGACATGATGATTCTGGAGGTCTTTTCCAACCTAAATGTCTCTGTGATTCTGTGATTTTATAAGGAAGACATATACTAATTGGATATAATCCATCATTAGATGAAACAAAATTAAATGTAATAATTTAAAAATTACTTGCACTATAAATGACCAAGCTTTGTAACTGAGAGAACACTTACATAATTAATAATTATGTTTGATGTTCACTTACGAAACTGATTCAGATTTTTATATAAGAATATAATATTGTTGACAGTTTATCTTAAATTGGATTAAAGGGCTTTTGCTGACAGACTTGTTGTCCAAAATCATTTATTAAGCTAATGTCTAGAATAAATGGATGCTTACAGCATACTACTTTCATAATTAAACCTTACTGTCCCTTGACTTTCTGCTTTTTTTTTTTTTTTTTTTTTTTTTTTTAAGAACATGCTAGTAAGAGAAAGATTTAAAATAAAACACTGAATATACGGAAAAGCCCACAGAATATATATGTGCACACACCAAGTTTATTTAGATGAGGAGAAAGTTTTCAATTCCATTTCAGTGAAAACTGCTCTTCAAAAGTTTACTAAATTAGGCATGAGTATTTTTCCTTCCAGTAGCTCATATCTCCCCATGTGAACAAGCTCATACAGAGACAATAGACTCAAAGAATAATCAAAGAGCTGGCTGATATCACAAGGTCTCTTTTGAAGATTTTTGAATGCTCTTGGGAACCTGGAGAAGTTCCAGTTGACCAGAAGATGGTTAATGTTGTCCCAGTTTTCAAGAAAGGCAAGAAGGATGGCCCTAGAAACTACAAACATGTCAGTCTCACTTCAGTGCCTGGTAAAATTATGGAGAAGATTTTTCTGGAGGTATTGAAAAATACCTGAAGGACAATATCAGCATCAGTCACAGCCAGCACAGGTTAAGGATGGGAAAGTCCTTATCAAACCTGATTTCTTTTTATGACAGAGTAACCCCCCTAGCTGATCAAGGAAAGCGAAATAATGTAGTGCTTTTGGAATTCAGTAAAGCTTTTGACACTGTCTCTCACTGTATCCTTCTGGACAAAATGTCCAGCTCACCATTTGGAAAAAACATACCATGTGGTGGGAGAGCAACTGGCTCACAGGTAAGAACACAGAGGTTCATAAAGAATGGGGTGATATCAGACTGGTGATGTGTCACCAGTGGGGTTCCACAGGGCTCCATTCTGGAGCCAGTGCTCTTTCACATCTTCATAAACAACTTGGATACAGGATTGGAGGGAATACTAAGTAAGTTTATCCATAATACTAAACTGGGAGTTGCTGCTGACTCCCTTGAAGGCAGGGAGGCTCTGCAGAGAGATCTCAATTAATTATTCGGGCAATCGTCAACCATATGAAGTTCAACAAGGAAAAGTGCAAAATTCTGCACCTGGGATGGGGCAACCCTGGATGTACGTACAGACTGGGGAATGAGATGCTAGAAAGCAGTGCCACAGAGAGGGACCTGGGGATCCTGGACGATGGCAAGTTGAACATGAGTCAGCAGTGCCCTGGCAGCCAGGAGGGACAACTGTGTCCTGGGGAGCATCAGGCAAAGCATCACCAACCAAGTGATGGAAGGGATTGCCCCACTCTGCTCTGCACTGGTGTGGCCTCACCTTGAGTCCTGTGCGCAGTTTTGATTGTGCGATTCTAATATATTTTTTTATCTCCTGCTTACAGATCTTACACCCTTCACATTCCTTCCTATCTTGATTAAAAAGTCTTCATGTACAAACTCAGACTGAAAACCTGAAACTGAGAAATTCAGAGTGAAATAAAGGTAGTCTGCTTAAAGTCTGATGCTTGTTTACAATGTAAAATTCCATCTTGTCATGATATTTAGTCACATCCCTATTTTAAAGACGAACAATCCCACAAGGTTCAAAGGTATCACTTGCATACTTACAGTTTATAGTTTTATGACTGAGGTAAAATGTAGTCTCTATTGATGGAATTTATTAGATCCCAGAGACATGAGGCAAGTTGTCTGAACATTAGCCTTGTGGGCTGGGCTCATCTGACATGCAATACCACAGGCTAGATCCAAGACCACCTCAGGGAGAGAAAGGGGTCATTCCCTACATGCTGTGGGACTCATTTCAGGATGCAAGGGGAAATTTCAGACTTATTATGGAATGTTTAGGGAAAGCACCATCTGTGGTGAAAGGGAAGTAAGATGGGTGGAGAAGGAAAAAAGTATGTGTAAAACTAAGGCATAAAGGATAAAAGAAGTCAGTTATGTGCAAACAGGGTCTGGTCAATACACTTACCTGGTCATGTTCTGATCCTGAGCTGTGCAGGCTGTCCTGTCTTCTCATTAATCTCAATATCTAACATTTTTTGCTGGATGAGGGACTCTCTGAGTGCATGTGTGTAGAGGCATCTGAATGCCTACCACTAGCAGGGGTCCACAGGTTATCAGGGGCTTGTACCTCCCTAGTGCCAGAAACTGGAATGAGGGAGAATGTATATACCTGCACGTGACAGCTAATAAGTATCAGCCAGGGTGTAGGATAAGCAGTCTGAGAGACAAGTACAAAAGCCAGCCTAATCTTAGGCAAGATGTGTATAAACTATGAGCAAATTTCTTGCAGGTGGACTTTCTCGATGAAGACAACTGGAAGTTGTCTACTGGAGGGACCAGGACCAGTTAGCGTCAAGTGCTGGAAAGACAATGAGGTCTGTCTGTCCACCAAAATCTGTGCAGCACATGTACC
Source organism: Lophotriccus pileatus (assembly GCA_035583135.1). Lineage (NCBI taxonomy): Eukaryota > Metazoa > Chordata > Aves > Passeriformes > Tyrannidae > Lophotriccus > Lophotriccus pileatus. The sequence goes on along the minus strand of JAWWES010000233.1, from coordinate 12,872 downwards.
TGTGTGATTAGAGGGTCCACGCCAACAGCTGGCAGAGGGCTGCAGCCTTAGGGGTGCCAGTAACCAGGCAGGCCAGGGATTCAGGAAAGCATACTGGGCTGACCAAGTATCTGAGCCCAGCTGCTGGAGAGTTTCATATATATTTGTATAAACTTGCCACTAACAAAACTTTATCAGATCAGCCAGGACAGGATGAGGATTTTGGTGTTGGTTTTGTGTGAGAGCTGACTGTGTCTGTCTGTGCTGATCTATGTTGGTTGGCCACGCATACACGTGTCTGCTTCTGTTGAGAATATGTGTTCAGCCTCAATGTTTGTTGGGCCTGGAGGCATGAAGCTGTCTCTGCTGGGTTAATGGGTTCAACAATCTCTATCAATATGCTGAGGACAGGTGTGGTTCACACATGTGTCACCGCTTACAGTACAGTACACAGTGGAAGCATAATTATCAAGTAGGCTTGTGATATAATTGCAGTGAATCTGTGCTGAAATTCCCCAAAACTCTTGACTAGAAATAGACTGAAATGGACATTTTTCTACGATTAATGTGCAATGCATAGTCCATTTTGACAATAAAGAAGTGTAGGAAAATCAAGACGGAAGGTAAATGCAAATCATAAATAATGTAAAGTTTTTATGTCTTACCAAATCTAAAACATCTGCCTTCTCTTTTGCATGTTGAGTTCTCTAATCATTGATAGTCTAAATTGACATGAAGGCAAAATTTACACAGGTGTCACTTAATTACATAGGAAATACGAAGTCTCTTTTCATAATACATTATACAATGAATGTGGAAAAGTGAGAAAATTGATCAAAGTATTTCATATTATCTAGAAAAAAATGTATTGCAAAAGAAAAACTACATGTCAAAATAGCGTTTTGTTCAGCCCTGGAATCTATGGGAATTCTTTGAAGTTAAGTTTGAGTTCAGTCCTGGAAAACCAATGGGGCTAATCTGCAAAAAATATTCTGTATTCAAGGACAGGATTGTGTCCCTGATAATAGTGAAGAACACCAAGGAATGCTGTGTAAATCGTAGAATCATAGAATGGCTGGGGTTGCAAGGCACCTTAAAGATCTTCCAGTTTCAACAGCCTGTCATGGGCAGGGACACTTTCCACTAGACCAGATTGCTCCAAGCCCTGTACAGCCTGTCTTTGGACACAAGGATGGGGCATCCACAGTTTCTCTGAGCAACTTTTTCCCAGTGCCTCACTACCTTCACAATAAAGAATTTTTTCCTCATACCTAGTCTAAATCTACTCTCAGTTTAAAGCCATTTTCCCTTGCCCTAACAGTATATGCCCTTGTAAAAACTCCCTTTCCATCTCTCCTGTGGCCCGTTTAGGTACTGGAAGCAGCTATAAGGTCTCCCCAGAACCTTCTCTTCTCCAGGCTGAACAACCCCAACTTTATCAGTCTTTCCTCATAGCAGAGGTGTTTCCACCCTCTTACTATCTTTGTGGTCCCCCTCTGAACCCACTCCAATAGGTGCTCCTTAACTTGGGGACTGCAGAGCTGGATGCAGCACTCCAGGTAGGATCTCATGAGAACAGAGTAGAGGCAGAGAATCCCCTCCCTCAAACTGATGGCCACACCGTTTTTGATACAGCCCAGGACATGTTTGGCTTTCTGGGCTGCAAGCACACATCGCTGACTCATGTTGAACTTCTTGCCCACCAATATCCCCAAGTCTGTCTCCCCAGGGCTTCTCTTAATCCATTCTCTGCCCAGCCTGTATTTGTGCTTGGGATTGCCCAGACCCAGATGCAAGACCTTCATGGGGTTGGTACAGGCCCATCTCTCAGGCCTGTCAAGGTCCTTCTGGATGGCATCACTTCCTTCCAGCTTGGTGTTGACTGTACCACACAGCTTGGTCTTGCTTTAGACAAGCAATTAAAAATGGACTTTTAAATTAATTAAAACCTATTGTTTACATTTTCAGGAAAACCATTGTAATTGAATCCTTTATTTACTTAAAACAGTAGTGTTGGCTATGTACAGCACTATAATAAAATCGCAAAGGAACTGCTATAGTGAGTCACTTCATCTCTGAAAGGAAATGCCCTTTTACTTCACAAAGGAGTATCTGGCTTTCAAGATGTCCACACTTAACTCAATGGATATTTTGACTAAAAAGGAGTAATATTGCTGCAATTTATGCTGTTTAACACTATGATAACTGAAGGCATTGCTAACTCTCTCAGAGAGGTTTTATTTAAACTAAACTGTATGGGCCATTCACTTGATCCTGGTGGGTCCCTTCTATCTCAGAATATTCTGTGATTCTGAGATTCTGAATATACCATGGAATGAATTATATAACCAATATATATCCTCCTATACTCTGCACTCTCATTTTTCTTGTTTTCTAAAAGCAGTTTAGGATCAGAAATGAAAATTATGAGGAACCATTTGCCAAAATTACTATTACTTTTTCAGTTAGTAAAATTTACCTATTTTTCTCAACTTTCATTTTACAGCTTTGATTTTTTCACATTAAAGCATTTGGGATAAACTTCTATTGTTGGAGATATCTGGCAAATTCTACAGAACTACTTGTTTCCTACTAATTATGGGTATTTTTCTCTGAAACCTTACTAAATTAATCATATTTCATGTTCCTGACTTACGGAATTTTTTTTCCCTAAGATAGGCATTTTTGATGCTTTCCTTCCACACACAGTTAGCAAACACACATAAAAAAAGTGTATATCCTATAATGAGAAATAACGAGGTATATTTTTATTGTCATGCTTTACTACCTGTTTTTCTTCATCCTTATTTGCCTAATTACTCCATGACATAAATCTTAGTTCTATTTTGGGTAAAAATTTGAGAGCTCTGCTAAACTGAAATCTTAGATTTTTGGAATTTGTTACAGTTTCTGCATAAGCACCCTGATAATATGGTAATGACCTTTTCCACATTAGTATGCCTTATATCATGGTACAAAATGTCTTCACTGTTTAAGTTTCTGAACCAGAAGATGAAGGATGCAGTTTGTGAAAATGGTAATGTCTAGCACTCTTCAAAAAGTTGTACTTGGCCTCAGTTTCAGTACTCAAAAATATTCCTGCCTAATATTTTTTTTCTAAAGATAACCCTCCCAACACCTTTAGTAAAAAAGTTTAGTTTATTATCTTGTTAAGAACAGAAACGTTCTCAAGTCAGGCTAGGGAATCATCAAATAATGGGATATTTGACTAGGAATTTTCCCTAGGGTTTTTTGAGACCTTTGGTATACTGAACAAGGAGAGTTCCTTTGAAATTAAAATTAGGGCTGCTGGGTGCAGTACAAAGTGTAGTTGATAAGTGTTTAAAGCTTCAGTATAACAGCAACTAAGACTGGCCAAAAAACAGGAATTCTATTTCAGATTCTTTTTTGGGTTCAATATGGATTTCTGCTCTTATGCCAGGAAAGAAAGTAATTTCCAAAAAAAATTTGTGACAGACACAATGTATCCAATTACTCACCAGTCTATTGCTCAGTCAGGGCATTAGCCTCAAACACTGGTTGCAGTGAGGTGTATGAATCAGGTTGGGCTATGAATTTGAAATACTGACAAACACTGACCTACAGAGTCACTACATTCCACCTCTACTCTGCAGAAACTATCCCCACCAACATATTACAGAAAAAAAGCAACAACAAAACCCATCAAAACTCCCAGTACTAATTCTTTTCTTTCATAATAAAGCTAATCACAGGGATAAGTAACAACACCCAGAAACTATTCTCTTGCTTATATGAGTTTTGGGGTTTCAGTCCCATTATTTGAAAGATAACAATAAAATCACTAATCTTAAATGTAAAGGTAGTGTTTGGTTTTGTGTGTGTTCTATTACAAATGTTTTCAAGTATATCCAAACTAAGCATATACTGGGATGACTTCTAGCAAATGTGGATAGCTACCAACACCTTCACATGAACTCATACCATCTCGTATGCATTTCACTGGCCATGTACACAGATCATGAAAGAAAACAGCAAAAGAGACAAAAGAATGAGTATTCATTACAACTACCTATTCCATGAGGTATCCCATAGAATCCTGGGATGGTTAAGGTCTAAAGGAACTTCTTGGAGGTCACCTCATCCATCCCCTTCTGAAGGAGAGTCATGCAGGGCCAGGTATCCAGAATCCAGGTGCCTTTTAAATATTTCCAAGGGTGGAAACTCCACCATGTCCCTGAGCTACCCACACCAGTGCTTAGTCGCTGTGACAGTGAAAAAGTGTTTCCTGATCTTCACAGAGTTTCTGTGAACAGAGAACAAAAAACATAGGAACATAGGAACAGTTCCTGTGTTTTTTGAACTGGAGAACCCAGCACTGCACAGCACCTCAGCCTCACCAGTGCTGAGCATAGGGGAAGGATCACTTCTGCCAACCTGCTGGCTGTGCTGTCTTACACCACACAAGATACCATAGGGTTTCTTTGCAGCAAAGCATGTTGTTGACTTACTTAATTTCCTTTAATAATAGGAAAATAAATTCAGAAATTCCTTCACTAGGCAATAATAATTTCAGTTTGTGCCTTATAAATACATAAGATTTATTAATTTACTGTGAACAGAAAAGTATTTTCACTATGGTGATTTTAGTTTTTCTAAGTACTTCCCACAAATAAGAGTTCTCAAAATGAAAGTTTAAACTGAAGCGTAGCATGTATTCATTTAAATTGTATTTCAAGTTGTTTCAAAATTGACTTTCAGGAAAGAAATTCAAGAGCCATTTTCCACTGGAAAAAACATTTGTTTCTTTCTTCATAGACATACTGAAATAATGTATTTTATTTTCTATAAAATTAGTGCCTTAGTATGAACAGAAAGATACGACATGAATAAGTCTGTCAGTGGTTTTTTTCTTAGGTACAGATTTTATTTTCCTTAACCTGTGTACTATCCACTGAGATTACTTAGTGGAAGACAATGCCTGATTGTCACACAAAACCTTAATAAGACTTTTTGTCAGGGGGTGATAACCTAATTTTTAAAGTATCTTGTACTGTTCTAGAAATAGACAACTTCCACAACATATATGCCAATGCAAATTGAACATTACCCTTTTCAGAGTTTTACTGATAGATTAACAGTGAAATCTGAATTTCTCTTAAAAAGCAATGGAATCATTAAACTTCCCACTGAGTTCATACGAGTCTGGCTTTGGAAGGGCATTGATATTATCAAATTCAGCTATTACAAACTCCTACTAAAATTTAAAATAAAGTTGGCAAATAACGTGGCAAAGTTATAGAAATGGATGCAATTCTGTCAGCATAGGTAGCACCATTGACAGCTTTTGAAAATGAAAATGGAATCTGGAGCAATCTAAATGCTAGTTTTAAAACAGAAAAGGAGCTGGAGAGCGAAGATGTTGTTAATTGTTTTTTTCTTTTAGGGTAATTACTAGCAAGCAGACCATACTGCTGTTTTAGGCATTTTGTTGTTTTATGTAGATACAGGATAAAACAAAAAATTTCAAATTTTACTGCTTCAAGATTTGTCTCCCTATTTTCACAATTTTTTTTTCTGTTTCAATAGAAGCAGAGTAAACAACTTACTAACTGTGAAGTTAGTCTCCTGAATACGACAAATAGGAACTCATTTTATATTTCTGGCATTTTAATTTAAAACTGACACACTGACACAAAATTCCTGCCTCGAGCAATTCTGATGAGTGGCTTCACTGTCCTGCCAAATTCAGTGTTGTGGGACATTAAAAAAAAATAAAAATAAAGGACATTCTTTATTACATGTTCTAGCAAGTAAGAAAGTTCGTCAGTTTTCACGCCTGCAAAGCCTGACTTACAGACAGGATTAGCAACACTGTTCAGAATTCAGTATGCAATGTAGATTTGATTTTGTGCAGGCAACTAAACTACTTTCCTTTCTAACGCATGTGACTTTTTTCCACCTGATGTATTCCAGTTATCTGGGCCTTATCTGCCAAGGGACAGATGAAACCTAGTAAGTATTGTTGCCTAATAAAACTGCTAGTAAGAAGGGGAGGGGGGAGAGAGTAAAGACTCCAGGCCAATTTAGTGTATAAGATAAGATAAAGCAGGTCCTTTAATCTCAGGCCTGAGACTTAGGGAATACTCATGACACAAGTGCCCTCAGACAGTAGTTCTAGGATTTCATTATAAGGTCCATCCAATCCCAGATTTGTTCACCCCTGGTTCTGGGTCTCTGGGACCCCTTCTTCCTCATCTTCATCTTCTTTGCAGCACTCACAGTCCTTGGACCTTTTCCAAAGTTCTGGGCTTGAAGGTTGCTGTGTCTGTGTGACATCTTCTGGTCCAGGCCTGAGGGTGTTTTTGTACAATTCTACCTTGAAAAGAAGACTAAACACGCTAATGGAATTTAGGGAGATTGATATGAAATGGGGTAATAGAGTTGGGTATGTGTAACTATTACGCTAAGGGAAAGGGATACAATAGAGCTACATTAAAATCTACATTTACTACACCACTACTTCTAAAATCTACACAAGCTAAAAAAATAAAAAAAATCTGAGGCATCAGTATGTGTTCAGTTTTCCCACAGGATTCAGACCTTTAAACTAGGAGGTAATCTCTGCACTAGTAGTAAAAGAATTCACAAATTCTGGCCTTCCTCCATTTTTAATTGATGCTTATTTTATATACGAAACCAAAATCCAAGCACTGGAAATGTGGCAGCGTGACAGTGTGCTATTAAACTGTGTTTACAGAGATGTTTTCCCCATACAGTTTTATGAGGAGCTATTTCTATAGCTTGACTTTTCATTAAAGAAACCAAAGCTCACATCTTGTTTTTTCTGTCAAAACTGCCCTGAGAGGAGAATTTTGGAGTTTTCTCTTCTTTCTTCCTGCACAGAACTTCTTTATTACCTCAAACTTTTTCTCAGAGCACATTATAGTACCTGCTACACAGGTACTACTCAGTTTTAATATAATCTCCACCTTTTGAGATTGTTTTTGGTTGCCCTGCATAATTAGGAAGTGTCAACTGACAAACAGCTTCAGATTTTAGTCCATGTGTAGACCTCTGGCAACTGAAAATATTTTCAGGATTAGGAAATATCCAGATTCCTGCAACTGCTGGACAGTAATTTTTCTCTATATGAAGGCTCTGAACAACAGTCACAAGGTCACATCTTCTAGTGAAAAGACATTTTTCTCTTGTGGAGATAGTCAAGAATTGACAGTAGTGCTAAAATTTTCCTATGGCACAATCTCCACTAGTTGGTTGTTCCCAAAACTTGAAATTAATGTAATTTTACAAAATTTTTGAAAATGTTCTAAAATCTTTTTGAAAAGATGGCTTTTTGATAGTCTTATCCTAATGCATTTCCTTATTATCTCATATGCTTGTTCCCTTTTAAAAGAGTGTTCCTCTTCATGCATAATTATTATTCCATTTTGCATCTCAGATCTCTTGTATCATTTCATTTAATTAAATAGCATCAACTAATGCTGCAATTTGACTGAACCACAACAACACAATTAATCACAGTTTTACATTTTTCTTTCAGCTGTTTTCTCTTAGTAGTTTTTCTTTTGTGAGTCTTCCTGCTTTAAAAGTACCTCAAGAGATGCTACACATTACCAATTGAATTAACCATTGAATAAGAAGATAGCACTGACAAGAGATCAAGGATGATCATGATGTGATTATATTTATTAGAAAAAGCAGAGGACAGTGACAAAGGGGCTGAAAAACAACACAAAGTCTTACATGCAGAGACACACATTCATATTAAAAATTAGGAAAATATTAAAAATTGGGACTTCAGAAAAGCAACTTTGTAACAGCAAGTATGAAATTATTGTTTAAAAGAAATTAGGTAGAAATACAGGAGCATAAAGAATGCTATAAGAGCACATTGGATGCCCAGAAATCCACAATCCAGAAAGAAGGTAAGTAGAGCAAGAGACAGTAAATAGAAAATGAAAAACAAATACAAAGAATTTAATTGATTGTAAATCAGTTTAAATTTTGGGTTAAATTTGGAAGCTATTGAAAAGAAAGGTGTTGAATAGCTAAAGAAACATGAGCAAATAATCTGCAAGATGGAAGAACAGTAAGGAGGGATATATGACTCACTTAAGTACTTCAAAATACTTAAAAAAACACAAAAGGACCTCAGTCTTACCTCTTCTAAAATGTGTAACTAACACTTCAATTCACTGGAGATCTAGACTAAGGAGACTCCTAATGTGAAAGGCATGCTGGATTCTAACAAATACAGTTGTTGAGAACCCAGAATTAGCATGCAAATCCAGAAGATGCTGTGTATTTGGAAGCAAAATTATAACAGGAGAAATGCATGTAGTATTTTAAAGGCCACGAGAAAGTGTGAAAGGTGGTGACAGAGACAGATTTCACAGTGACAGTTTTATCAGGTGGTCCAGTTGGTCTCCTCCAAGAACTCATTAATTAATAACACTAATTAATACAGAAGATGACAAACAATTTTAAAAAATTTTAAACATCAGAGAATCCTTAACTCAGGAAATTTGCCAATATTGTATGTATATTAAAAGCTACAAAAAACTGTAAATGTGTTACCAAGAAATCAGTTGCACATGAATTAACTAAAAGATTGCAAAAAAAAAAAAAAAAAGAAAGATTGAAAACTAATCCTACCAGACAAACTTTTGTCAAATAAGCCACATTAATTTTTGATGGGATTATAAATTTAATTGGCAAAGATAATTCTCTAGAAATTAATGCAAATTTCAATTTAGGACATAGTCTTAGAGAAAGGAGCTAATTGAATAGTTTTCTATTAGGATATGAGAACTAAGGTAGTGCTCCAAGTAGTATATTTTATAATTATCTCTTATTATTTAGAGTTCTCATTCCTCCTCCTGACTATGAAAAATGATGGCACAGAAAATCATAACATCATAGAAAATTCTCAGGTGGAAGGGATCTAATGAGAATCATCAAGTACAAGTCTTGATCCACACAAGACAACCTAGAAGTTAAACCATATATCGAAGAGTATTGTCCAATCATTCCTTGAACAATTATAGGCCTAGTGCCATGATCGCTTCTGTGGGAAGCTTGTTCCAGTGCTTGACCATCTTTCAGTAAAGAACCTTTTCCTAATCACCAATCTGAACTCCCCTGATGCAACTTTAAGTCATTCCCTGGAGATCTGCCAGCAGACACCTGAGAAGAGATCAGCACCTCCCCTTCCACTCATGAGGAAGGTGTAGATAGAATGAGGTCACCCCTCAGACTCCTCTAAACATAACAAACCTAATATCCTCAGCTGCTCCTCATAAGCCATGCCTTATGGTCCTTCCACTACCTTTGTTGCCCTCCTTTGGACACGTCCTAATATTTTTACGTCCTTATTATATTGTGAAACTCCAAACTGCACACAATGGCAGAGATGAGCCTGCACCAATGCTGAGTTCAGTAGGACAACCCCTCCTTTGTCTCAAAAGGAATCAGTACTCTTCACTGGCCAGAGAATATATTTTCAGTATACCTAAGAAGCATTGCCCTTATGATTAGACATTTGTAGAAGGAATGGAGCCTACTGAGCAGCTGACATATTTCTTGTATCTTAATTTGTTTGCTTTTATTAAAAAATACATATTCAAAGGAGGTCTAATTTTGGCCCGAATTTCAATTCAGATGTTTCCAAAGCAAACTGTAAGGAAATAATTGCACCAGTGTTTTTTTTTTAGTTGTTTGGGGTTTGGATTTTTTTTTGAGATAAATAATACTTTATTGCTAGTATTGAAACAGATATTGTCTAAGAGGTTGACTGTTTGTAGTGATTTGTACTACAGTTGATTTACTGGCCAAAGCCTGCTTCAGAGAATGTTGTTTTCCTGAAAAAAATAAGACCAAGAATATGGAAAAACACTTGTCACAATGAGTACCAAATTGAGGAGGTCAAAGAGGAGGTTGGTTAGGTTGTGACTGATGAAAAGTAAATGCACTCTACAGTGAAAAAAAAAGACACCAAACCGCAGGTTATTTCAGGTTTTTCAGGCTTTGGGGGGGGTTCTGGTTTTTTTTGTTTTGGTTTGGGTTTTTTTGATGTGTGTTTTTTGTTTTGTTGTTTGAGGTTTTGTGTTTGGGGTTTTTTTGTTTTGTTTTGTTTCTTTGCTTTTGTTTTGTTTTGTTTTGGGGGTGTTGTGTTTTGTTTTGTTTTGTTTTGCTTTTTGGGTCTTTGCCTTTTTTAAAATAAAAATATGAGTAAAAATATGACTTTAAAATCTTAACATATCACTGCTCCTGAAAGAATTACCTTTCTAACAAATGAACACCCTTTCCTTATTTATTTGTCTGGACCAAAATTGGTTATTTACAGCATGATGTATTCAAATATTACCCTGCATCCCACAAATCCTCTGCACAATAGAAAACAAACAAACAAATGAACAGGTTGTTTCATGGTCAGGCTTTCCTTTGTCCAAAATAATAAGATACATAATTGTCATTTTTCTTCCTAGTTTCAAAATAAGCACCTTTCATTGTGTACTGAGCCTACAGTAAAGCACTCTTTTAAATTACAGTAATTACAAATTAAATTACAGTAATTACAAACAAATGCTGTGACTATACAATGCAGCTTTCAAACACAGATACACTGACTAGCATGGTGTAGGTGAGAGACCACAGGGCAGCTTATTGTGAATAATTACTCCTTTAAAGATTAATGCGTTTGCACATCATAGTTTACTCAGCAGTAAGGTCTTACTGAACAATGCAGAATTATTTTGCCTCTTCTGCTTTAAGTGTAAGATAGTATTAACTGTGAGTTAATTAGTCTTTCTCCTGTGTGGCAAAAGTTTACTAATGGATCCTTTTCATGTGTATATGTATTTCACAGATTATTTTCATTGAATACCTTTTTTTTCTGAAGGAAAACAGGATTTGCTTTAATACCTGTGCTGGCTATCTAAAGTCTCTGTGGGTTAAATACCACTGTTTCTTGGTTTGACTTTGCATTCACTGCCATGGGATCAGGATAATTGGCTGGAAGCACCCACTTTACTCAAGGCAGAGTTCCAACTAATTGGGAATCTGTGAGATACTTCCAGAAAATACCTAGCAGGTGTCAGCAGCTGTGTGACAGTGCTGGGAGGGCACTGGAGGTTGATGGCAAAAAGCATGCTTGCAATTGAGGTTACTTCTGCAAAGATTAACTTTAAAACCTAAGCAAGATCCCCTAAATAACATAGGCATGGACACCTCTCTTAGACAAAGTTTCTAGCCCTGGAAAAGATTCATCCTGGTTGCACATACACACTATCATCTAGGATTTTAGGAGCAGGAGGTTAGTCACCAAAACAATGTTTTCAAGATATTCCCCTTCTTGGCCTGTCCTTTATTGAGATGTCAAATGAAAAGTGTTCACCCCACCCCAAGAGAAAGGAAGAATATGTGTCATTATATATAAAATCATTTCTAGTTTGTCTATTAGTAAATGAAGGCCTTTAGATGTTGACCTTATTCTTCTCACCTTTAGTTATCACCTAGGGACTTCCAGCAGGTCTTTCTCACTTTCTAGTTTGAAGCCTGAAGCAAATGGATGGAAATATGGAATACATCCACCTTTCTGCCTTTGCTTGTCCATCCTCTTTTCGTCTTTAATATAATCAAAATCACATGAGTTAACCAGCAGATCTCTTTCATATAAATTATAATATTGGTAATATAATAGAACTGCTGACTCTTCATGTTTATATATAAATAAGAAAAGTGCTGGATATAGGCATCACCACAAATAATTGTGCTGCAGTCACAAATAAGGTCTCTTGCTATGAATATTCTGACAATATTAGGTGTTACACAGTCAAACAAGACATGCTTTAATCACAAAAACTCATAATAAGCTGACTAGAAGAACCACAAAGTGTCATTCAACGGCAAAAAATCTTTCAATGTTAGAGTATTTTAATCTATAAATCCTCCCCCAGTGCTCACAGAAATACAAAACCACTGTGAATATTAGCAGTTGGATCCAGCTAGGTTCTGGATTACTTCAAATCCCATTGATTTAAGAGAAACTGCCCAAAAAAAATTCCATCAAAACTGCCCAGCTGATTTCATCATTAGTCTTTAAATTTTTGCCTTGGAGCTATCTTTCTTATAGAGGTACAATACTTGCACTGCTTTGTACTTACTTACATTGTGAAAAAAATCCTGCAGTCTATCAACTTTAGCAAGATAAACTTGATCTCAAGCTATCAGCATCCATCATCAGAAAAAATGTTTAAATAGATCTGGTTTACAACTCAGGCATACTTATTTAGTTTATCAGCTGGATTCAGAGGGCCTAGTACAAATTTCACGGCGGCTGAAAGATCTCATTGAAAAGATTTTTGTTTGCTGTGGCAACAAAAGATATCTGCTAAACTTCAGAGCTGGCATAACAGAACAATACAGAAAGAATCATCTAAAAGTTCCTTCTGCCATTTTAATAGTTCTTCTTGGGGAACAGGTGCAGATGTAAGATGCTGTAGTGCTGTAACTATTTACCTGGGTCAGCCAACTGAGATAAAAAATCGCCCACCGCAGGCACTCCCTTTAGAACCACCATGGCTCCATTACAATTCCTCTAAAACTATTAGCTGTAAGCCTGATGCATTAGTAAAATCTTAATTATTATAAGAATTATCTTAATTCTGGAAAGAAGGATTTGCACTACAATCACTTTTTATAAAAGCAGCTATGGTGCAGCCATTCATTTGTTGCTTGTAAAGTGAGTACAACAAACCCCTATCTCACTACCCCACAACCTTCTGAAATACTTTTTCCTACCAGAAGCAAAGCAATTTATAAATTTACAACCTTTGAGGTTTGGAAATCCACTAGTGCACAGTCACCCCTCCTCCCATCTAAACTAATCT
>JAWWES010000232.1:0-10091 GCA_035583135.1 Lophotriccus pileatus | reverse complement strand
TGTCATCAGGAAATGGTGATCAAGCTACTTCAGATATAGTAGTATTAATTCCTGACTTATTTAGAATATTACCATTACCAACAGGTAAATGATATGATATGATATGATATGATATAAAATTATATTAATTTGGAAACATGTCAATCTTTACTTTTTTAAAAAAAAAAGGGAAAGTAAAAGAAAATATAAATAATACTCTCAATAGATATATGTAATATTACATTTTAGTGAGTGAGAGAGTTTTGTCAAAAGGACATTCTGGAATGACCTAACAGAAATTGTGAATTATATAATTAATCTCTAAATTATATTACCTATATACTATATACTACATATAATATACTATATTATATTACCTATATACTGTAACTATCGTTATAGTAAGATGAATAAAGATATACTATTGAAATTTTTTGAGTAACATTTGTTATATAGAATTAGAAAATGCCTTTCATTTAAATAATTTACATATAGACCAAAACTCTTTGAGACCATCCAATCCGAACAGCTATTTGTATTGATTTCTAAGTGGATCTTATTCCTTTTAAAGTAGCATAAAATCTATAAAAACTCAGAAGATAACACCTACATTCATTTTTGAGGGAGAAAAGTCAATATAAAAAGGATCTGGAAGTTGTGATTCAGCCTTTGTTTCTACTTTTCTGTTATTGGGAAAAAAGGGAGTTGGTTGCCACAGTAAGTTCTAGGATTCTTTCTGTCACTGTGTGGAACTGGCTAAAAGACTCTCAACAGAGAAGCCTTCCTTCTGAGAAGTGAGTTTTAAAAATGTAGACATATCTCAGAAGAACTCATTTAGCTTCAAAATCGACAGTGAACAATATCCACAAGCTCCACTTATTAATGAATTAACTTAAATTTTACATAATATTTTTACTACTATTCTACATGGATTGCTTTGCCCTAGCAGTAAAATATTTGTAACATGGAACAAAAAATTATAATAATTTTTCTGGATTTTTTTTCTGCAGAAAATGGTTTCTGGGTGTTTCTCAACTCAGAATTAAACTACCAGCATTTTCTATGTAACAGAAATTACCTTTTAACTCTATGTGACACACAGACCCTCCTGTCATTACTGGTAAAACAGTTTTTTGTCTCTCAATGGGAAAATGAAAAGGAGAGCTAGCCAATACAGCCGTGATAAACACTGGTATCATATTTTGTACAGGGGTTCATATTCTTAGAGGAATAAAGACCATAAAATATTCTAACCTGATAAAATGAAAGCAAGACAGAAAATTTAGAGTATCCTGAAATGCTAATTGAATATGTCTACAGAAAGTAGAGTCATGTATTTTAGCATTCATATCACAGTATTAGTAAATTGTGATATGCAGAACTTTCTGGTATCTTTTTAGTATAATTAATTTACAGTCAGGTTTAAGTTTTTACTTTTAGCTTTAGTTTAGCTTATTTCTGTATTTAAAAAAATGTATATATATATATGGATCAAATGATACATGCTGAAGAAATATCTTGCCAATAAGTGCCCAAAGAAAAAATGGCCTGTGTATAAATGTTGTTATTATTAATGAATACAAATTACCCAGGAAATGTCTGACTGTCTTAAATTAGAAGGGATTAAATTAATAGGATGCAACAGACTAGGCTAAAAGTATTCTGAAGATGTCAATGTACTGAAAACCTCATTTTTATTAGTATAGTTCAAGACCAATATTCTACTAAGCATTTAAACAGGATGAAGTCTATTTCCAAAATGCAAGAAGTATGTTGGGCAAAATGCCAGAATTACTGTGATATCAACTCTTCTGCATACTTTTAATTTGAAGACATGTTGAAGACACAGCTTCATTTCAGAAGTAAAAAAAAAAAAATATAGATAGGTGAAATATTTTCTAAGAATACTGACAAAAAAAACCCCACTTGAATTTGCCATTTGTTTTTTGGTTTATTCCATTCACTTTTCTTTCTTTGTATAAACAAAAAGGCTTGTCAGCACTGCAGTTCACTGCTTATAGGTAATCAGCAGCAAGACAGCTTCATGTATCATAACATAACTGTCATCCTAATGATTCCTACAAAGCTCAGCTGCAAGACATCTGGAGACACACAAATTTGAATTAATACAAAGGTTTGAAAATTTTGAACTTCAGTTTTTGGCAATTTTAACAAAAATAAAGAAAGGTTCTTTTTTATATACATATCCATCTGGAGCTAATTATGCTAATTGCTATTGGTTGCCTGACAAACTTACAAACTTTAAAATTTTTCTTTTTCTTCCAGTCAAAGAGATAAAACACAAGGGAAAAATACTCTACTAGTATAAAGGGATGTAATTCTCTGCAGAAGTTACTAAGTTGTTTCATTTCTGTAATTATGATTTGATTTTATTGGCTTCATTATTACAATAATAATATTGTAGTTATTATTTGACTTCATTACTTTATTAGTAAGGAAGGTTACTTTATTAGTAATGAGGGTTACTTCATTATTTCAGTAGCAATTTAGTTTAAAAATTGTATATGCAGACATACAGAGTTGTATAGAATGAATAAAAACTTCTTTCTTTGTTTCTTCCTTTTTCTTTCTCTCCCTCTCCTTTTTCCTTCTGTGACTTCTTTACTGCCCATGAAATACAAGCTTAGCATGTGTGACATTTCTGGTATCTAAGGTGATGTCACATGAAAGGGCGAAGGCATTTTGCCCTATCCTTAGAGAGGGGAGATTTTCTTGACCCTCAGTAACTTGTCTATCAGTGCCCCAGGGAAGCTGAGACCCTTATGTCCAATCAGTCTATCAGCATCTTGTGAGGGGTTGGAGGAAACAACAGGTTCACAGGATCAGAGGGTGATTGGGCTGCCCTTTTCAGGGGGAACATTGAGCCGACAGTGTGGACACCCCTCAGCAGATCCTGCCAAAGTGTTATCTGCTGCTGGCAATTGCTAGCATCTATAGAGGACTCACTCTAACAGTTTATGGAATAACACTCTTTATTAATACAAATTGTGACAGGTTAATAAGGTTCGTGGGTTGTTGGAGAAAGTGTCTGACTGGAAAAACATATTTAAAGCAATCTAATAATACTACAAAGTAAGCACAAACACAGACTCTAATACAAATCAATCTACTAATATATTATAGAACAAAGCACAAGCTCTAGTCCTAAAAACAGCAATCAGCATGCACAGAATAAGTTTCTTAACCAATAGGCATCCCTAATGGCAGGGGGAAGACAGGTTCAGCCCATCAATTGGTCCCTGCAGTTTTGGTAGAGTCTTCCTCCAGTTTCTCCCTATTTCCATCTTATTTTTATAACATTTCTTTATGTTTAGGTGAATCTTGAGAGATTTTAGTCATAAATACTTAATTGTATAGTTTCCCTTGGCATCTATCTCCCTTGGTGGACAGATGCTGTATGGTCTTTGAACTACATAGTGTCATCATGTTCCCCTTCCTGTGGGATGTTTATGGAGGGAGGCCACAGTGCCTGCATATTACTCTCCTCCTGCATTCCATCCCCCATACCATGTGCTTAACTTTGTTTAGGGAACCTTTGTGGGGCAAGTCAACCGTATTCCATCCCAGCAGTTGCATTTTACCCTCTAATTCTCAACATCCTCTAATTTTTATCCCATTCACTATTCCAGAGCTGGAAAGGTTATTCATCTTCTACACAAGCTCATAAAAGTTGCAGACCGTAGGCCTTTTAGGATTGGAATATTTTGATATCATATGTGGAAAATTGTTACTCAGATATTTGAAATTTAGGTATATGGCTGCCTGGTCTTCTGAGTAAAAATGGCAAAAGTTGGACACATAGAGACAGCACTTTTCCTCTACTACTAAAATAGTTGTTTAAAAGAAGATGCTTTTCTTTCCCTCCAGATCAACCTTTCTTCAACCGTTGGTCAGATAAAGAGACCCCAAGGTTAGTTTACATGCCTAGCTTTTTAGTGCTAAATATGGGTATGATAAGTCCTATCCCTCTATAAAGCAGATGATGTAATGCTATCAAGCAAATTCCTGAATGAGAATAAATACTGTAATGCAAGGACAACATTAGTTATATACTTAGATATCTTCTTAATGTACTATGTTAAATGAAGTGATCTGTTTAAAGCAAAGCATGATTTAAAGCTTGTTTGTCAAGGCTTACAAATTTACCGTAGTACTTAGAATAATTATTCACATAAAACATTCACTGAATTAATATAAAATATTATCTATGAACAAAGAAGTGTATGAGATTTGGCCCTTATTTTATTTGTGCACAACGTTTTCCAATGAATATCTGTAGTAAAGGTATGATGTATTTACAATATTTTTATTATGAATAATATTCTTTGTTTAATAGTTCTATATTTTCATCCAGAATACTTTCTAAAATACATTTGCATTACATTATGGTCAAGTTTCATTTTGAATTCTTACAAAATCACAGTAAAGTGTAATTTAAAAAAACGGGTTTACTTGTGAGACCAATAAAACCTAATTTCACAAACTTCAATAAACTGTTTTCCCATGTTTCACAGAACAAGTTAAATTGTTACCAGGTTTCTTCTTTTTGTTGTTGAAAACATAATCATGTTTTTTAGAAGCTTTAAAAAAAAAAAAAACACAAACAATTTACAAAAAAGAACAACAACAAATCCTTAATTTTTCTGCCTTTATATTTTTCTCATTCAATCACTAAATTAACATTACTGATAAGAATAAGCAGTAACACTATAATTTTTTTGTTTTTCAAGGTGAATAGTGTTATGTGTTTAGAGGTGAAATATAAATGAATAAATTAAAAGAAGATTAATAGGAAAGGCAGACAGGGAACAAAGTTTTGCTGGTATTCTTTAAATATAATTTTTCAGTCTCCATTTTATTTTTAGTAACTAAATATCTTATTGTTTGAAATTTAAGGTGTGAATTCAAGGAATTAACAGATAATTTTAAAGAGTTTGGATGAATGATTTTGAAAGATATCAAAAACT
This sequence comes from Lophotriccus pileatus, assembly GCA_035583135.1. Classification (NCBI taxonomy): domain Eukaryota; kingdom Metazoa; phylum Chordata; class Aves; order Passeriformes; family Tyrannidae; genus Lophotriccus; species Lophotriccus pileatus. Next base: position 5,124 of record JAWWES010000232.1, on the reverse strand, counting down.
GTCCATAGACCCTGACCATACTCTTTCTTCTTTAGGGAGAAAAATCCTGTTTGGTGTCCTGCTGGAAACTATTTCTTGTGAGTACTGCTCTCTGGTGTACCTAATGTGATCAGGTACAAGAATATAGTTCAGTTATCTATGTAACTTACTAGGCTATTCCATCCTCACTTAGTGAGTTGTTCAAAGAACTCTGCTCTCTATGTGAGCATAGTCTCCAGTAATATATGATATTTAGACTCTCGTTTCTAATTGTACCTTGTCTGCTCAGAAATTCTAGAAGCACATGACATTATACCTGTTTATATGTAAATTATGCATCAACATTTACACAATGGGAACCAGGCAGAGTTCTCTAAAATACTTTCACTAAACACTTTCCATAAAAGAATGAGAGAAGATTCAGTGATGACAAACGATGGCAAAAAATGGGAAAAATAGAAAGCACTTTTCAGAGATGGGATCATAACTCAAAAATTGACAAAAACAAAATCAATAACGACAAAGGAAAGGTATTATATCTGATAAAACGTTTCATAAATAATAGGAAACACGGTGGCCAAAAGAATTTACATTTCTGGATGATAGTAGACCTCAAATTGAAAGAGTCAAAATGTGTTGTCAATGCAAAATACAAGAAATAGTCTTATTTTAACATTAATAATAATTTCAAATATAGAGTTTAATAGTAAAATATTTACATGATACCGATATATATTTAGTTGTAATATTACATGACATTTCAGCTGTACATTATAAAGACATTCTAGCAAATTGCTGAGTCCTAAGCAGAAGCAAAAGAATTATCAGGATTTTAGAAAACCACATTCATGATGAATAATTGATGGACTATAACTTGTTGGACAGGAGTTATAAAAGGAGGAAAGTAGCAAAAAAAGGCAGAAAATTATAAAGTGAAAACATAGAATTTAAAAAAAAAATAAATGGAAAAGCTATAAGGTTCTTGTGAACTGAGACAATAAAATATTTTACTTATACACAGACTAAGGTTAGATATTAAAGAAAACCAATGCTTCTGAATGAGGACTTTATTAGGACTATAGAGTAGCTAGGAAATTAGTAACATCTCATTCTTCAAAGATTTTCAAAAATAATTTAGGCAAACAGATACATGGGCCATTACATATGTCTCTTTATATCTCCTCACAAGTATACTCTTCAGTTTCCTTGTCTACATTCTACCACTGTATTTGGTAATGTTATTAAAAAGTGAACTTGATAACAGCTATACTCCAACTCTAGGCTATAAATAATTTGAAAACACAAAAAAGAGGAAAATCTGTTCTTTCCTTTCCCCTTAAAAGAAAAAAAAAAAAAAAGTAACTATAAAAGTAACTAACTGGGGAAAAAAAAAAAGTAACTATAAAAAACTGATTTGGAGAAGACTTTTTACTGCTATGTGACTGTAACTGTCTGGCTACGGTCAAATTTTTGCTTTCCTTGTTTTGGGTGAAAAAATTTATAACATTGTTTTGCTATTGAAACAACTTATGCAGAAGGAAATTGACCTCCATGCTGGTTTGGTAGCTCAAACACACTTTGATTAAGAAGGTTCTGTCTTTGTGTATTCCCTCAACATGGAAAGGTCATGGTATCCCATCAGGAATGCCCTTATATTTCCAAAGCCCAAGTGAGTCCTTGACAGAACAGGGGGCTATTATATATGCGATTCTTCTGACTACATTTACAAGACAGCTACTGTCACTTCACATTTGTGAAACCTAGTTGCTAAGGTGTGCTCTGAAGATGTCTACTGAAACAAGCTTCTGATGATTAATGTATAGAGAAACAACGTATCTGTAGCTCAGATTTGAGTATGGGCTACTCATCTAAGAGTTGGACTTGATGATTCTTGTGGGTTCCTTCCAACTAAGAATATTCAGTAACTGATGGAAAAAAACAATTTTCTACTTCTACTGTGGGTATAGTGAATAGGTGAGATGTATTGTACTCTGAAAAAGCCCTTTTCAAAAAATAAAAATAAAAAGGAAAACACAAATTAGATTGATTTACTCCAAATTACACCTCATAAATACAGGGGGCAATTTTGTTGACCAAGGACTGACATCCATCCACTTTTATGCACCTGAGTGCTTTCCAGAATATGGAGCTGACAAATGTGATCTAGGAACTACCCTTCCAGAAGGGTCTTCTGTAACAGACACCTAAAACTCATCTGGGTAAATAATGCTACTGTAACCTGCCAGAGTGTATAAATATTTCTACAAGTCTGAGAGTTATGGTACAATACCTCTGAGACACCTTCAGTCTTCCTGAAGCAGAAGGTTGAAGCCAGCTGGGTTCCAGACAGGAAATCTCAAGTTGACTGAGACATCTATGTTTTAACAACTGAATTGAGTTACAGGTGTTTTAAACCTACCCCTTCTCTCACCCAGTGCATTGTGATTTAGAACGTTCTCATCATGTGAAGGGCAATTTGTCCTTACTTCTCAGCAGTTCCAAACCTTCACCTAAAATAAACAATTGGATTCAATACAAACAGTGTTTTATTTTAATGAATTTCCCAGAAGCTAATAACCAGTTTTCAGATGTATTGCTGTTTAACTTATTATTTCTATCTTCTACTAGAACTATTAATACACAACATCTATATTGTCAAGGTGTTCTTGGCATTGTAATTGTAGGGGTTTTTTTGTTATTACCATAATTTTAACAAAAACATCTGAGAATTACAGGAGCCCAAGATATTGCTAACATTTAATAAAAAAGGCTACATTTAAAGGTACATATTTAAATCATAACTATTTGTGCTGAGTTTTTAACTATATTAAAAATGAAGAACATATTTAATAATTTTTAAAATGGTAAGAAGTTTACTTTCTTATGGTGGACAGTCAGCACAGCCATTTTGTTATCCGCTTTGATGTAGTCTGATACCCTTTATAACAACTTAGCTGTGCTGATTCAATTCCTTTTTTTATTTGGATATAAAAACTATGGTTAGGATTATGGTTTGATCCTAAGAATTTTGATAGGCTAATTCTGAAGTCATTTTGATTTTAATGATGTTCAGAGTCTGCATGTGATTTAATCTATCTGACAAGTAGGATTAAAGTTACTGATTTTCCTTTTGGTTTTGAAAAATAAAATAAATCAGTAGATCAAGATTTTTGGATATGGATGTAGAAGATTCAGACATATAAAAAGACTTCCTTAAGTTCTTGCATGTATTTTAAATTGAGACTAGTGCAAAATTACAAACGGACAAATCACTCCTACTCCATTAAAAAAGCAAAGCAAAGCAAACCAAACCAAAAAAAACCCCAATCAAACAAAAAAACCCCCACCAGACCACAGTATGGCAAATGTACAATGATTACATTAAAGTTTTGAGATCAGAAATAAAAGAAATTTCTCAGAATTTTGTGTTCTTATCAAAAGTCAGAGCCCAGGAATGAACCATGAATGATCCCAGAACCATGCAGTCTAAAACTAGACATAGAATCGCAACTTGGAGACTCTGGGAAAGTTATCAAGCCAGGAGGTAAAAACATATTGATACCTGAGTCTTCATTTGTTTTATGATTTTCTTCTAAAATAATTCATAAAAACGATGTATGTGTGTGTGTTTGGTGGGCAAAAACAGCTCTGGCCCTTTCCTCAACACTTGTTACAGGTGTTTTGAGCATTTGATCAAGGCATTATAGCTTCTGTGATATCCTTTTGAATTCATCTTTTCCTCCATTTTTTGCAAAACAGGCTTAAGGATGTTAACATGGGTCTGTGGAGTCATATGCTTTAGTGGTAGGGTTTTCTTTGTCTACATCTATCACTGTAAAAATTAGGCATCTCGTGTAAGTTTTACAGTTCACCTCTCAGATTTATTTTCTATATTTTATATATTCAAGGTGTGGGTTAGCTTTGATCTGTCAGTACAATTGTCTGTTTATTTGTAACAGATATTGGCCAAGTATTTTAAACTGGACAACTAGTTTAAATAATTAAAGTTTATTGGGATTACTAAAACCGTGTGAATCAACCTCATGTCAATTGTGAAGATTCTTCTGAAATCTTAGACATATGTTTGAATTCTCTAATAAGAAGCAGCCATTTCCTGGCATAAGATTTCTTTAGTGCTTAAAGAAGATGAGATCAATGAAAATTCTTGTCAGAGAACTTAAAGATTGACCTTCGTGGTTTTGGTTTTTTTTCCCATGACACTGGGACACTGGTTTGCTTTAGTTTACAAATAAAAGCAGTATCTTCATGTGGTTTATATGTTGATTAGTAAGTAATTTTTCAGAGTTGTTTCTAAAGTTTTTGACATTTTACTTAGTACCATCCTTCACAGTTAAATAAATTTGAGCTGAAGATTTCTATCAATGGTGCTCAATATTCCTTAAAATAAGCACATAATGACTTGTGATACTTTCTGTCATGACACTGGCATTACATTAATTCTTTTCTTGACTGCAGTACTTTTGCAATTTATTCAAAATATTTGTGACATCTTAGTCTTTTGGATTTCTGTCTTTGATAAGAATATTTAAAATTCTGTTCTAAAGCTCAGTTAATATGATGGATTGAAAGCAAAGTTTGTGAGGTTTAAAAAGCAATTGGAAAAGATGCACTTGCAGGGAGAGCATGTTCAGAAGGCCTTTGATTTTACTTAAGCCTTTTGAGTTCATGGTGAAGAGGAAAGCAAATACTGTCTGGTTTCACTTGTCTTATGTAGGTTTATTCAGACAGACAAGTTCTTGGAGTATACTGTGAAGAAAATGAATGTTCATATTTCATTTTAAGGAATGCAATTGGCTAATATATTAATCATAAGTGAAATACTGTAAAATAATAATGAAGGTGAAAAAAAGTGTAGTGGAATTGATGTTTATATTATGTGATTTTATATGCTTTTCCCTGCTGTTTATGTACTTTGTAGTAAATATCTCAAAGTGCTCTTAGTGCCATAGCATCCATAACTGAATCTCCTGTCCAAGAAGAAGGAAGCACAGATAATTTTATGTCAGTGGATTTTAATAATGGAAATTACTTTTTGTAATATAGACAACTGAAGGGGTTAACAGCTGGTCTGTTAGGCCCTCAAAAGCAGAGAAGGAGGTGGATCTGGTGGGTTTTCGTGTGTTT